>JAPYYX010000330.1:0-67984 GCA_030522605.1 Cremastinae sp. B BG-2022a | reverse complement strand
AAATTTTGAAAAAAATCATGTTCACGTATTTTATGTTAAAGAACATCCTGACAAAAT
The DNA here is from genome assembly GCA_030522605.1 of Cremastinae sp. B BG-2022a. Taxonomy (NCBI): domain Eukaryota; kingdom Metazoa; phylum Arthropoda; class Insecta; order Hymenoptera; family Ichneumonidae; species Cremastinae sp. B BG-2022a. The sequence continues at coordinate 67,927 of JAPYYX010000330.1, read as the reverse complement.
TTTATCACATTCTGATCATAGTCGCTTATGTACCGAAACACCTTAAAAGAATTGAGAATACTTTGAAAATAACTTAGTAAGAATACTTATATATATTTTTAAATGATTTCGGGATAAATGCATGTGTTATGTACCATGATCTCGTCTGATAAAAGACGATGCAAAGGCCAAAAAATTGTTGGTCAGTAACGGGATAACATTAAATTCAATTCAACGATGCACATGATTTATCGAATTTGATGAATAATAAAATGATTAAGAAATTAAGATTAGGGCATATTAAATTCGGAGGTGATAAAAATGTTATTTTTACTTTAAATTGGAGTCGATTAACTTTGTGTAATTATAAGATGACGAAAAACCATAAACCTTTCAATTTTACACGTTAATTACGATGACATTGGATAGCATATTAAACTATTCAAACGAATAACAATATCCAAACAATTTTTTAAAAAAATTTTGTGCATTGTATAAAAATCTTTGGACTGGTGTAACGTACACGATATGTGTAAGAATGTATGCTAAACTCCACAAAAATGTAAGTCTCTTAGGTGTTTACACAATCACTTTCAAAACATTCGACATTTTTCTACATTTGAGGAAATTATGGCAAAATTTTAATTACTTTTCATGAATCTTTAGATAATGGAGAATTTTGAGTGAAAATCTCTTGAATATAAAATTTCTAACTCTTGAAATTTTAGTTTCACTCAATTTTAAATACGATCTTAAAATACCAAGTTTTAATGAAAATTTGTAAAATGTAGAATTATTTGAAAAGAGTTAAAAATTGAATACTCACCCGTATCAATCTCCTGTATCTGCGTCGGATCAGGGAGAGGATTGTCGTGGAGTCGAAGATAAACGTCCATTGCACATTTCGCCGCTTTAAAGTAGAACGGATGCGAGCGCAGTACATCCTCTAACCTCAGCAATCCAACGTAGGAACGCAGTGTCATTTTTCGCATACAGTACGTATGAAAATCGAATTGATCTTCGATTATTTCGGAGAAATGCTGAAAATTTGTATTGTTATGAAATTTTCATTTTTATATGTTTTCGAACGGTTATCATCATAAAAATTATGTTTTTGCATTATTTTAAGTTTTTTTTTTATATCTTGAAATGAATTTTAGGGAGAAAAACTTACTCGATCGACTTCGTGACATTTCTTCAAGGCGTCTCCGTACCTTCCGAGTCTACGATAAGCGTTCGCCGCTTCTGTTTGAATCCACATACATTGCATTTCGTTGAGATTTTCCATTGCAAGAACACCCTCTCTTGTAAATTTACTGCAAGTCTCCTCCGCTTCTTTTATTAGATTGGCTCGCAGCATGTACTTTGTACACTTTGAATTGATATAACGATCGGCAGTGTCCAACCCCTGCGCTTCATCCAACCATTTGTAGGCATCTTCAACATTTCCTGCATGCTGCAAATAAAAAGAATCATCGAGATGACGAAAATTTGGATGCTTCGATTAAAAAGCCATTTTCAAAGACAATAAGAATTTTTCTGAACACCCTGCTCATCAGGAATAATATCAAATTTTTAGTGATCCTTCAGTGAAATGTTAAAAATAGCTAAATGATCGAAAATACATTAATATCTGAATATGAGAAAGAACTTGTATACATATTTTCTTTTGTCACCGATACACAATGTTTTTTATATTTAAATCTCAACTGAAAATAGTTTATGCAAAAACTGGTATTTGATCATAAATAAATTGAAATATTTGTGCAATCTCGAAATATGAATATTAATATTCTGTGAAAGTTTTAAGATCATTTTAAACTTGAAATACTGGAAAGATCACTCATTTTACATGCATTTCCTATCGATATAGAAAACTTTACAATTTTATAAATCCAAACAAGTTTAGAGTTATTATATTATTAACGAGTTTCTCATTCCCGTTTACATAATTTACACGCTATTCGATAATGAGGTAATTGTTTTCATGCAAAAAATCACGAACTACATGTGTGAAATTTTGTTTTTTTTTGAATTACTGGGAATACGTAAACGCAGAGCTTACATCCTGAAAAAGATTTACACGAAATTTCAATGAAATTTACAGAAATTGTTTTATGTTTTAAGATTTTGATTTTCGTTTCAAGCTTGATGCGTGTTAGAGGTATCTAATGAGAGTTTGATTCGGACGTTTTTTTAACAATTTTACCTTGTATATACGGCCTTTGGTAACGAAGAGTTCTATAAGCGTAGGAGTATGATCTAAGGCAGCATTGATCTCGGTCAACGCTTTTTCCGTCATTCCAAGATGATCGTAATGCTGAGCTAAGTAATAATAAGTCCACAAGAGTGCGGAAGCTGGCTCACGAGGGTTTTCCTTCTCAGCGTCGGTGAAGTGACCGTGATTCTTCAGTGCGTCCTTGTACTCCAGAACCAGCGACTGTATCGTTTCGACTTTCTGCTGATCGGTGTAAAGTGAACGCAAATTCACGAACAACGGTGGTACACCTTTATGAAGACCTACAGAAATACGGAAAAATTACAACCATATAAATATGAAGAATATAAAAAGTTTATCATGTTTTCATGGACTAGAATCGGAAGCTATAAAAAAAATTTTGAAATTCTAAGAACTATGTATTATGTACAAAATTTGCTACATATAAAAATGTAGAATGAAAAACTCACCTTTTCGTAAATAATTGTCGACCAATTTTCTAAATTGTTCACCAGTAGCGTAATTAAGCTGCAAACGACGCGGAGCGAGGGCCCGTGGAAATTGTTCTTCAAATTTAATGAGCATGCGAAGAGTATCGTCGGGCGTTGCGTGTCTCTCTGCTTCTGCTAATCTCGAGTAGTACGTAGTGTTTTCGGGATTTATGTTTAAGAGATCCCTGTACACCTGGGCCGCTTCCGGATATTGTCCAAGCTCGAGCCTCAATTTACCTGCAATTTTTTTTTCTCCGCTCCAGAAACTTGAATGAACATTTTTTATTTTGGAACATTCATTTTCTAATTACCGTAAGTTTCCTTTACTGTCACTTTGTCGCATATTTGATCGCTGTATTTGTCGAGATGCTTCAATGCCTGCTCACTCTCTCCAGACTCTTGGATCACCAGATTTTGATAGAGCAACAATTCGCTGTGCTCGTAATCGTAGCAAACCTAAACATGTTACTTTTCTTGTAATTTTCAAAAATTATAGTTTTTTTCATCCCAACGAACATTACACCATTTAAATATAATAGTGATGTTCGTTTTTTGAGTACGACATTCCTGAATTTTGGAAAATCTGGTGTGCCACCCTTGAAAATTATTTACTGGAAAACTTAAAGGCTTTAACTGTAAGTGTCTTTAAATATAACGTTTTTTAAAGTAAACTATCCTTACTTGTTTTAAATGTAAAGTTAATAACCAAAAAATATCAAAAGTTTCCACCACATTTCTGCCTTTACAATTGTTTATAGAATTCTAGATATTTCGACTTGTTAGGGACGTTTTTTAGCTATTAATCGATAAAGTAGCAAGTAAACAAAAAATTCATCACATTGACGACAAGAATATTCAATCTGATTTCTATTAATCTGTCACGAAACAATCACTTTGATGAAAACTTATGCATTTCATAGATACATAGTTCAAGTAAATTTTGTTCTGTGATTAAAATCTTCTTATTCAAAATTAAACAGTATTCAACTTATATTTCATAAATAATTGTTTTTTCTTTTCTTTAATCATATTTTCCAGGTGAACCCATTAATGAAAATATAATAATAATAAAATTCTTTTTCTATGAATAAATTTTGATGATGCAAACTTCAAGGAGGTGATGTACTCAGATAAAATTGGTAAGAAACACATTACTTACCATCGGAGAATCACGAAAGGTGTCTAATATCTTGAGCGCCGTTTCATAATCTCTCAACAAGTGATATGATATCGCAAAACCTATCCAGGATGCTCTTTGCGTTGGTCTGAGCATGAAAAGTTGGTATCTGGTATCCTGAAAGAATATCAAACATTTAATTCATAATAATGAAAAATAGGTGTGTTTACTTTCCTAGATAATGTCTAATTTTAATGTAAATTCATGTTTTATATATTTTTTCTAAACATTTCTAGTGTATACGAAAGGGGAGGTTATAAAAATTTTATAATTGGACACGTATTTGAACATGTCCTTCTATAAAATTATGAGAAAACTATTTATATCAACAATTTGGCCTTCATGGTTTTTGACTAATAAAAAAAGATCTTCAGTCAATATACAGCAAAACACATTGTGTATAGAAATTTATTTTGGAATTGTAGCTAAAAATCTTCCAATAATCAGAACTTGATTGTTGGTCTTTTAAGGTAGTACATAATCTATCAAGCATTCAGTAATTGAATGAAATGTCCCAATTTACAATTATGCCAAAAATTACAATTTTGTCAGCTCTGAAATTTCAGTTCAGCATGATTTTCACTTTTTAATAGTCTTTCAGTAATAAAATCTCTATTTTGCTATTTATGAAAATGACATGCAATAGGAATGAGGTTAGGTATAACCCATGTCCCATCGCTCATCATATATATTCAGATTTATTTCTTCCTCAACAAGGATAACTTGTTTGTATGCATATTTCTTTAAAATATGAATGTAGAAATTTAGTAATCATTGCTTAACTTAAAATTTTGGTCATAAATAATGTAAAAAATGTAAATAATTAGCAGTTGTCTGAAATGAGTTCTTTTCATACTAGACTCAACCATTTCCAGACTTTGCATAACGCTGTTTGATCTATTTACTTATCATTCATCAAATTTCTGGAGCTTCAAATAGCGTTTATCATGAAACAACTTTTCTTGCAAACTTTTATCAGAGTTGTACCATCATTCAATTTTCTACATTTAATAATGCATTATTTTATGTTCAAGTATCAAGAAACTTTGAAAATGTACCTTATAGCCATCGAGATCCCTCATTTGAATTTGAAGTAGAGACAAGTCCCTGAGAATCTGAATGTTATCCTTGTCCCATTTGAGGGCATTCCGATAACACTTGATAGCCTCGTCATATTTTTTGTCAGATCGTTGCAGAAGACCATAGACGTGCCAGCAAACGTGGGACTGAAGATCATTTCTGAGGCCTCGCCGTACATGATCGTAAGCTTCTTCCTTGCGACCCAAGCAATTCAGCGTGAGACCCTTCATCGCCAGGGTCTCGCCATGTTCGCTGAATTTAGGGTTCGACAGTATTTGCTTAGCGAATTTCAACCCATTTTTGTACTGTTTGTGTTCATAACATCTCTGCAAATAGTTATTTAAATGAAAAAAATGTTATCTTGTCGCTTCGTTTGAATGACACCTATGGTTTTGGGAATTTATCGTCCAAACGAAAGTTTTTGGGGTTAGGAACATTTTTTGTAATCTCGAAAATTGTGACAGAGTCGTTATTCGATAGATAATCATTGCTAAGTCATAAGATTAGAGAATAAATAGATTTGTCTTCTTGTAAAATTTTCTAAAGAATGCTTAATCATTACATGCGAATACAAATGGATAGTGTAACTCGGTCTCCTAACCGGGGCAGTCAAGAGGGGGGTGGCTCCTCAAAACACGAGTTTTTTGAACGTTCATTACTCACCAAAATTCGCTTAAACAAGGCATTTTCTTTGGGTGGCAAGGGGTTACTGGATGGCATTTTTGTATTTTAATACAAAAATAGTGGTCCTTATTTACGACCCCGGTAAACTTAATTTCCACCACAAAACCTCGTGGCCACAAACTAAGAAGTCGATTATTCGATCACGTGATCATTCGCGACAATGCTGTATTGCTGTTCCGGCGGAAGTGCTGCTTTCACGGTACCGAACGAAACTTTTACGAAAATCCGAAAAATTCAATTGTACAACAATTTGGAACTTTTTCAAGCGATTATTGTCATACACCAACGTAAATTACACTTCAAACGATGCTAGACTATTAGGAAATATCGATTTCGTGCCTTATTTCCCGCAAAAAAACTGACGATTATTCTCATAACCTATATATCACACCGCAGCGTCCGGAATTCAATGGGAGCGATAAGCGAGAATTGCTAGATGCGAAAAAATAAAACGAGGCTTGTGACTTTACAGAATTATTAATTAGTCAACAATCGTTCAAGGGTTCTTGTATTACGTAATGACAGATTCGCGAAACATTTTTGTAACAGCGATACAAAAAGTATGCTGAGTTTACAACGGCAACGATAAATATGCCACTGACTGGCTATCTACGATTTTTCTTTTGCATCGGCTGGTAAACGCCAATCAAATGCTGTTGATGCACTTGTTCTTGCAATTGATAAGTTGAAAAAAAAGTTTCCAGGTAACAAAAAGTATCACATCCGGTACGAAGTACGAAATTGTAAAATCAGTTCAGCCAAAAATCGAGTGATGACGCTGCATGTATCTTTTCGAATGTGCACGATGTCATAATAAACACTCCATAAATACCCGGCTAAATAGTTTATACTAGTTTATTTGTTACTGAAAATGATTTATAAGTTCAGTTGAATTTCTTGTTAATGGTTTTCGTTATCTTCAACGTATTTTATAATGCTGATGGCAATTCCTTAGGAAAATCAATTAATTATTTGAAACCCAAGTATATAACCTTAATAAAATTTGCATTCATTTTGCTACTTAATCTCCATTAAACCGGACGGTTTTGTGTTATTCATAAACTTCAGAATTATTTGAAATTTCGTCAACAATAATTGAGTTTTTTTATCCCAAAATGTACCTAAAAGTGAAAAATGTACATCGTGTGAAAACGTGTGATAACCTCACATATTTCCTGTTCAAACTTCGCAGATTTTGAAGAATCGAACACGATTATGTTCAAGTTACGTGGTCATTCTTTAAAAACATTTTTTAGACTTATAAATTAGGAAAATGTCATATTATTGCGGAAAATTGTGTTCTTTAATATTGGCTGAACATTTTGGTTCAATCGTGCAAACAGTTGCGGATTATTTGTACAAGAACAGTACACAGCCATTGGCTTTTATAAAATGCTCAACAAAATTGGATATTTTGAAGGTACTATATTCTTTACTGTTCATAAAAACATATGATTTTTCTCATATATGACAGCATTATTATATATCAATATAATCTTATAAGTTAATCAATCTCCTATTATTTTTCAGATCAAAGAAGCTTTATGCGTTCTGATCAGATACGGTTTTGTCACTCACGAACAAGGAGAAAAGACAATGAATTATACTCTTCATCCGGACCGAGTTATCTTGATGTTACGTTATTCTAGGTACATCTTTTTTAAAATCCTTCACGATAGAGTTCCTGGAAAAATATTTTAATCACAAAAATATTATATTTATTGTTTGGCTGTATTGAAAAATAACTATTTTGCAGGTTTATGTTTTTTGTAAAAGTATGCTGCGGAGATGAGGGTGAAAAAATATTTGATGAAATATTAAAAAGCGGATATGAAACAGCATCCAATGTGATAATCAGGACTTATAAGAGATTAGAACGGGCAAATCGTAAGTCCATTATTAAAACAAAAGTGTCTTGATAGCATAGTAGACAAAATATAGGAGATTAAACAATGATGAAATTTGGAGAATATTTCCTTGGATCATTTCTTTCAAAATTTTCATCTACATTGTACTTGAGTCATTAAATAACAAAAATTGTTCACAGTGTCTTTAATGTGTTTTTTGTTCAATTGCTCAATAAATATGAAAACAACATTTGTAAGAAATATATTCTTTCTATACTTCCAGTAAAAGAACATATTATCTAAATTTTATCATATTCTTATAAAATTTATTCTTAAAATATCTGAAATCAAAAATTTTTAAGAAAGTGTTCATCAGAAATTGTTAGCATGTAACATTTTTAAATTTTTTTTAAAATTCAATCGACCAACAGAAACCGTTCCAATACCGCTTTTGAAGGAAAAATTTGAACTCCTTGTTCAAAATCAATTTTTGATGCGTTGTCTGAGTACACCAACGATGGCTGAAGATCCCAATGACAAGCCTGATTATTCGTTACCTGATCTGAGCGTACCTACACTCAATAAAATTCTAGCTGGTAGCAAGGATGAGCCTAATGACAAAGATATTCACTGGAAAGTCAATTTCGACAGACTCATACAGGACCTCAGGTTAATAATAAACAACGTATTTTAATATAAGATCAATAAAAATAAATTCTCAAATTATGAAAATTGACTAACATTGAAATGAAAAAAGCGTGCAATAAAATTTTCAATTATTAATACTTTTGAAATACATGACAGGGATCAAGTGATGATAGAGGCAATGGTTCGAGTTCTTGACGAAAACGCTGGAGAGTTGATGAGACAGTTGCTTGTCCTTATGTACGTGAGAACGGCTTCTTGGGCAAAAACGTCGAATCCGATTCCCTTTACGGATATCAAAGATTCAGTGAAGAAATCGAATGTTCCTTTTCTCAACCAATACATTGACCAATATATCCAATTGATTTGTAAGAATTTATTATTATTTTTATAAAAAGAAAATGTTCAGAAAACATAACAAGCAACGTTGTATGATGCCATTAACAGATGAGGAATCCAGTTCGTTTTTACAACGCGTCGGCGATTCGGGGGGTGGTCAATATAGTGTCAACATGAAAGAGGCGTTTGCTCAATTGGCTTGGGCCACGATCGAAAATATCGTTATGGAAAGATTCGGATCAAAAGCTGCAAGAATTTTTAGGTATGATTTTCCACTTTAATGGAGTCAAAAGAATACAATATATGCTATTAATTAATTATTAAAATATAGGAATAAAATACAGTTTAAAAGCAGAATATTGAAAGTAACATATTATAATTGAAAATAAATGAAATAGTGAAGCAATTATGAATTAATGATGGATATAGAATATTTCAGGTAGGAAGAACAATTTACGAGCATATGAATATGCACAATATGTTGCAGGTTAGTCCGTAGTCGGAATTTCATCGAGCAGGAACAGATTCAGCAACTGGCGATGATACCAGCAAAGGAAGCAAAACACTTAACTTATACTCTGCTCCAAGAGAATTACTTGCAAATGCAGGAAATTAAGAAAACTGGCGTCGCGGCAGTTCCTTCAAAAGCATTCTTTCTTTTTCACATTGATTTGAATCAGGTGGTAAGGATGGAGGTCGAGCACTGTTATCACGCTTTGTACAATATGATGTACAGAAAGGAACACGAGTGTGATACTAATCGACGTATGATCGACAAACAACTTCGTCTGCAGGTTTTGACGAAAAATTTGGAGGAACATGGTGCAACGGAAGAACAACTGGCCGAGGTGCGTTAAAAAAAATTAATGACCCTTTCAAAGTTCCATTAGCGTTGTGATTCCCAGTAATATTCAATCTAATGTCAAATTAACAACTTAAATATTTTTTTACAATTTCGTTTATAGGTTCGCAGCTATCTAACGAAACTCAATGCATCATTGAATAAATGTAGAATAAAATTTCTTTAATCTCGACTTATTCACGATTTAAAAATATCAAATTCTTGTAGATCGCCGAGATGATGACGCTTTCGGAAAAGTTACAGCTGGAAAAGGTTCAGATGATCATAAAAAAATTAAACGGCTCCGAACTACAGACCGAGGAAACTCTATTTCTCTTGCAAATGTATCTACGTTACCACTGAAGCTTATGATAATATTCTTCGGTTAATATGACGGAAATAACAAGGTACGAGCAAAAAAAATCACATGGTGATGAAAAAATGACATCATTTATATAGTCGTTTATTTATATGTAATAATGATTACGGTTGTAAAATACAAACAACAAAGAGTACCTAATTTTTAAATTATTATAATAAATATAATGATACATCTATGTTTATAATAGCGCTGTTCTCCTATTTCGAATACAACAGTGCAATTTTTTGATGTGTCAATGATTCCCACGAGGAAAAGTCACATCCAGGATCGTTTCTCTTTTTTTTTCTCTTGTGGGTTACGTGTGTATGTTTGTGTCTCTCTCTCTGTCTCTGTGTGAGTTCGAGTGTGTGATGTACGTGTGTGCGAGTCCGTAAGCTTGCGACTGGCAAATCGTCTGATTTGTGAGAAGTTTATTATCGATATTGTAACTCGTCTATCCTCTAATTCAACTACGAAAACTTTCCCTCGCGATAAATACAGCTCCACCTCGACATAATTTTTTAAAATCAGCTTCAAATTCTGTAATTCTCGTTTTTCAGTATTTAACGTTCGATTTTTTTTCTCTTCTTTTCCATCTTTCTTATTTTTCGGTCACGTCGCGTTGGTCTCGTCGCTCACAGTTCCGAGCGCTTTTTCCATCGTGTTTCGTCACAGCCGAATATCGCGAAAACTCTGAACGCTCCAATGGCTCGCTAGGCGGAGGAAAAATCCCGAGGAGAGACAATCTTGAAAAATCTTCGATACGAAAAATCGGCCGATGAAGAAAATCAATGAAGAAAAAAATACGAGGACTCGAATTTACTTCCCATCGCGTCGTACTTGGTAATTTTCACAAACAGCCGAAAGAGCGGAAAAACTTCGGAAACTAGTGGAAAAATTAAAAATAAAAAAAACCAGTCGAATCTCCTAGCGGTGACTTTTCCTTTGTTCGTCAACTATTTTCTTCCATTATTTTCTTTCTTTCTCTCTCTTTCTCTTTTTCTCTCTTTCTCACAACATCGCTTGCCATAACACTCTCTTCTACATACTCACGATAATTATATTACCTTAATTGTCGAAAAATTTCAATTTTTAATTCGATTATCAGAGACTTTATACGTCAAATTTTAAATCTCTTCCATTTTTCTCATGTGTTGTGTATTTTTCGATGATCGCTCTAATAATAATGTAATGATAATAATAATAATAATGATAATAATAATCGCTTTTGATTGTGTGCCTTCGATCGACGTGTGATTCGGAAAAATCTGGAGTTCCCGCAAAATTTCTTAGCTGTGAGAATTTCAGTGGCATCGTTACTCGCGTACAATAATTTTTGTTTTTTTTTTCTTCCTCCTCCTTCTTCTTTGTCTTCATCACCATTCCGCGCTCTCTCGCACACACGCACTCACACACTCTTTGTTTTCATCCCCGACGATATATCGCACACTATTTACACTTTTGTCTCTCTCGTACGTACAAGATTCAATGAATGACGAGTAACGTCGTAACCTACGACTACATAAGTCCGAATTTTATTTATTTTTTTCGTTTTTTAAAGCATTACTCAATCCTCTTCTCTATACGTGCACGCAGAACGTTCGTCCATCTTTTTTTCTTCTTTTCGCCCCTCGATCTCTCTATTACGCGCATACGTATATTTATATATTTAATAATTAACAACAACGTACATTGTAAATGAAATGGATGCTTGGAATATTGAGATTTGATGTTAGTGTCGACGTGATATTATTTTTAGTTTATTCTTTATCCTCTTTTATTTACTTTTTTCCTCATCTTCACGCTCATCATCCGCCCCCTCGCGTCTCCCATCTTTCTCCCGGCGATTTATTTTATTTTGCTTTTTTTTCTCTTTACATTAGTTATATCGTAATATTAGTAACGTATTCCATTTACAAATTACTATTCTTGGAGCTTCAATCTTCTCTCGATTCTCTCTCAGCGCTTCCTCGCAATTTTTTTTTTTTCATTCGCTCGAACGGAACGAACGGTGAATGGGCGAAATTCCGGTTTCGCGGTCGTGCAACGATTGTGGAAAACATTAGTAGAGGAGAGTAACGGGAAATTAAAAGAGAGCGGGAAATAAAGCGATGGAACGTAACGAGAGTCCGAGTCTCCGAGCGCGCAATTTTCTTCCTCATCTTGTTTTTCTTCTCTCATTTATCCGATAAATAATCACAATTGCACGGACACGTTTTCAGGGAAGGGGAAAAGTAAAGTATATGGCACGATAAAAATGCAAGGCGGGCGGCTTCGTACTCGAATTAGCGGCAAGTTTTTTTTTCATGGCTGCGCGGATCGATCGCTCTTTCCCGTTTCTCTATAAAATTTTCCGGACGCGCGAATAAGAAGACTCTTTGGAGAATAATAACTGGCAATGACGCGCGAGTCCCGATGTACCCTCGCCGAGGAGGAGAGAACATTTCGGAAACGGGGAAGGAAAAGTGTGTCTCGCTAAAAATCGTTTTTCTCCGAACGGCGTCGCGCGTCAGCGAAACTTTTGATTATTTGTTTAATTCCTGTTTCTTTTTTTCGTTTTTTGTTTTTCGTTCCTCATACTTATTTTTTATTACTCGTGCACTCGTTATCCTCATTCTCCCTTCGCACTTAAAAATAAAAAAAAAACTACTTCGAATGTGACAAGAGGAAAAAGAAAAAAGAAAGTAAGAAACCGAAGTCTGACGAGCACTATCGCGGCTATACTCTCGTTTCTTCCTCGAGCCCGTCGCGTCGCGGAAGCACGAAGAGAAGAAAAAACAATCCCCGAACTTCCGCCGTGTTTTTTGTTTTCCCTCCTAAGACTGGCACGTAACAAACTCCCCTACCTAAACCGCATATCACCGTATCACCTTTAGAAACTAAAGCTAAAAAATTTGACAGCTGTCAAATCGTTACCGACGCTCGCGCTTTCAACCGGCTCGTTTTTTTGCCTCATCTCCCACCCATTTCTCACCACCTCTACGTCCCTCTCGTGACAAAACAAGTGACAAAGTACGATCGAAATTAAAAGTCTCAAGATAAATCGATCGATGCACGACAACGTCATCGAAACAAACAAAAAACATTTCGTCGCAAGGGCGATTCGACAAATTGCGGATAACAGCTACGTAGGTACATCACAATTAATATAATTACACTGTACAATAAAAATTAATCATTAATTAATAATAATAATAATAATAATAATAATAATGACAATATCAATATTTAATAATTAATAATAATCGTAATAATAATAATAATAATAATAATAATAATAATAATATGGACGCCCTTAGATGCCCTCGTCTTGGCTCTGGCTAATCTCTCTCTCTCTCTTTCTCTCCTCGAGAATGAATTTGATCTAGCAAGAGGGTTGGGGGAGGGATCCGTAGGTTGTACATCTCCATTATATACATAAAATAAATATTATCAACATTAAGCTAACCTAGCATGCGCCACGCTGCGTGTGCCGTTTCTTCTCATCTCTTCTGGATTCTCTACTTCTTTTTTTTATTTTCTTCGTCCTGTTTTTGTTTCTCGTTTTCGTGTCGATTCTCGTTTTGCTCTTTCGCTTCATGGAGCGCACGTCGTCGAGGTTCACGCCCAGACACATCGAGGATACTGGCTCTCTTTATTTATAAAATTAGATTAGGTACCTCGCGATATATAGTATATTCTTTATGTATATTATATACATATACGCGCTTACGTAGAATTGCACTGATTATAAATAACAAAGGAAAGAGAAAAAAATGATGGAAAGAACAAACAGTAAAAAGTGAGTTACTTCGATCTCTGTTTCTGTTTCTTTTTTTTTATATTCTTCTTTTTTTTTCACGTCGCGCCAACGAGGCGAGTCGCGCCCTGAAGGGGTTCTTCCCGATCCTCCCCCTTGACCCCGAAAGCGCTATTTGGCACATAAGTATTATCACATCAAGCTCCTACCTTTTTTTTTCTCATTCGTCCTGTCGTAGATTTTTAACTCGTTCACAACGAGAATCTTTTATTTCATCCTTTCTCTGTTTTTTTTTTAGTTTCATTTTATTTATTATCTTTCCTCGATCAGGAATCTCAAAATCCGAGCTCGATGACCGATCGTGGGAGATCAGAGCGGCGATCGATCGCGAACGGAGCACGAGCCAGGAAGAGAAAAAAAAAGAGTTTCGATAAAACTATCGCGTTTCCAATTTGAAACGCTGAATAAACAAAAGTAATTTTTTTAAATTTTTAATAAAATGCGAAAAAGTCGATTTTTTTTTCTTCCTCTTCCTCCCTCTTCCTGTCTCTCGTCATCGGTTCTTCAATTTCTCACGACGAATCTATTTTTCGTTACGTCGAAACGACGATTCCGCTTTTCTCCTCTCGCTACGATCTCCTCGCCCTCACTCGTTCTCATGTTTTTATCCTCGTATTAATTAAGACGATCAATAAATTAAGGATGAAAATACTATAAGTACTAAGCATTGAAAATTTATAAGGAGTCTTTTTGTTTTTCTTTGCGTTCCTCGTAAACGCATTGGAAAGGTTAGAAAAAATTCTACGCTCTTCTCTTCTTCTTCGATCATTCGCGAACGTAATCCCGAACGTTGTACTTGACATTTTTCGTCTTCCTCGTACGCCCTGTCTCGGTTACTCGTGAGCGTTCGTCGGATCATACAGCGTTCAAGAGTCTACGACCGGAAGTAGCGAAATCGAGTCACGATTTCCGAAATTGTTCGAGCACTCTTTTGGCTCCTATCTCGCGATCAGCGCTTTCTTTCATTAAAAACAACGAGAGCGCCTTGGTTTTGGTTAAATCTTACGATTCTCGTTTATTTCTCTTAAAATCTTCACGACCGTCATTCGACAGTTTTGATAAAAAATAAACAATTGGATAAATGAATGTGAGTCTATCGACAGATCCGGCATGCTCGACATCGGTGAGATCGATCGACATCGAACTTTCGAAATTTCGTCTCGTAAGAATTTCATCTCGAAATCGTGAATTTCGTCTCTCGTGTCTCCGTTGAGTACCGCGGATGATTATTCTCCAGCGAGGAAGGTCGCGGGGACGCTCTCCGGGCTCCGACGAGTGAAAAATTCCGAGGCAGCGGGAGAAAAAATCCTGGTGATTCGAACTCCTCAGCGAACAAGTGTGAAAAAAACGTATAACGATTTCTACCAGAATAGCTCGCGCGTTAGTCGTGGTGCTCCGGGCTGCCAGATCGGCTGACCCGGAGCGGCGGTTCAATCATCGTCGTGATGTTGCCGTGGACTGGCGTCGTAGCCGCCGATCGAGCCGGAATTTTCCGGGGAGAAGTTCAGCACGTCGGTCGGAGAGAGACTGTCCTGGGGATAGTAAAACGAGGAGTGATCCTGGCTCGGTCCTGCTGTACCGTTGAGGAGAGCGTTCGGCGGCGAGACTGACGGTCGCGCCGACGGTCCCGCTCCCGGTTGATGATGCTGACCAAGCTCCGAACTCACCGGCGACAGGAAACCCATCTCCGGACCACTATCCCGACACCACAGCTGCCTCGTCACTTCGCGTCGCTGCTTTATCATCGACTTGTACTCGGATATTCTCACCTTCTTCCCGTCCACGATGCACGTTCGCTTCGGACGTGGCCTGTACCTGTAATCCGGATGCTTCTCCATGTGCAGCTTCGACAGACGCGATTGCTCCTCGTAGTACGGCTGCTTCTCCGAATTCGACATGTCCTTCCATTTTGCACCTGGACAACACGATCATTCGTCATTTCATTCATTTTTTCATACTATTTTTCAAAATGCGATCGAAAAAAATCATTTATTATTTAAAAATTATCTATGCAATTTTAAAATGCTTGCCTATTTAGGTTGACATCAATTTTAGTTTTAAAAAATTTTGTAAAAACGAATTTTCGTTATTTTGAAAAATTGGATTTCCCTACTTACCGAGTATTTTTGATATGTTCGAATTGTGCATGTCTGGATACGCCTTGAGGATTTTTCTACGTTCATCCTTGGCCCAAACCATAAACGCGTTCATGGGCCGCTTGATATGTGGCTTGTTCTCGCTCTCGCGCTTCTGTTGCCTCACTATTTTTGCTAAAAAATGGACGAATATTTAAAAATTGAGAATTACCTTCGAGTCAAGCTATTATTAGCTTAATTTTAGTTTTTTTTTCTCAACTTGTAAACCAAATTATAGCTCAATAATGTTTTATGAATTTTTAATAAATGATTTATCCATTTTATAAATGCACTACATAAAAAAGTCCATAAGATGATTGTAATTAATGATTTTAATATCATAATGATAGTAATTACTATATTTAATGTTTATTAATAAATTGAAATTATTTCTCAATTAATTCGATCAATTGTAATTTATAGGCATCCTTAAAAATGAATGAAATTGAAATCATTTTATTTCAAGTACAGATTGAAAAAGTAATTGTAAAGGTGTTTACCTTTTTCCGTAATGTCCTCAGGGACTTTGTATCCAGGATCTCGCCACACTGAAATTCGATACAAAGCGTTACGAGCTGCCTAAAATTTATAATAATATTCGAAAACAAGTACAGAGATTGAACTCACTTTGCTGTGCCGAGAGGAAATCCTGCTCTTCTTGTTGGACTTCGTTTCGAGCACCGGAATGTTTGACTGGTCGTTGTGACTGTAACGAGGGAGCTAACGCACCGGGATTTTGTGACAGACCGTAGATCCCATGCATAGCAAAGTGTTTCTCGACGGTCGCCGATCCGCCGGGTTCACTGGGTTCATCCTTGACCAACCCTTTTCCCACTGAAAAGAAACATTTCAAATCAACAAACATTTTCAGACTTTCCAAATTAGCTGCCAGTCTTTGTAAATTTTTTCAGCCGTCAAATTATTTTCCTGAGATGAGATTTTGAGTCACTCACAATCGATACGACGTAAATCGATTGTTAGAGATGCAAAATGATCGAAGCAATGACGAATCGACTCTATCGTTTATTGAATTTTACCAACAGAAAAAATTACCTTCTCACATAAATTACAGAGGCAAAAAATCAAATCGGATGATGAATGAAGAGAGAAGATTCAACAATGGCAAAATGTATGAAAAATTTGTCAGACCTCAGCGAAGAAAAAAAAGTGATTTCGATACTTACTCGGTGAGGAAAGCGCACCGAGGTGCGGTGGATACGGAAGACTCGGCAAGTAGCCTCTGGGTATCGGAACGCCGGACGAAAAAAGTTTCGGCGTTGTCGCGGCCAGCGGCTGCTCCTGATGACCGCCGCTCGGAACTCCCGTCGAGAGCGAATCGCTCTCGGGCGAGGAAGAAGCCGGTAACCCTGAGGACGCCGATTTCGGTTTGGTGAGATTCAGCGGCGTGTCAGGATCGGGAATCGGTTGCGCGACCGGCGCCACCGCCGCCGAGATCGGGGTCGGTGATCTTTCCTTCTTCATCTGCGTCGAGATCTGAGCTAGATGTGCGGTCGCCCAGCTCTGCCCTTCTCTTTGATTGTTTATTATCTTCATTGAACAAAAAAATTTTTTTTCTTATTTTCACCGAAAATCCGAAAAATCAAAATTCATAAATCTTAAAGATGACTTATTATTATTTATTGTTCTTAATATTATGTGGTGACGATGTAATTCAGTGATTTTGAGCTCTCAAAAAGACATGAGGAATATTTGTATTAACGTTAATGTTTGAGTGTCCTATATCGTGCGAAATCGACTTTTGCTATTTTCTCTAAAAATATAAGCTTATTTTGTTTTTCTGTTCATAAAATGAATTACATCGAATCACGACAAGTTCTGAAATTAGTGAATAAAACGATCAATCAGTAAACAAAAAAGTTTAAAATAGACTATGAAATAAAAATCATAATTAAAAAAACAAATTCAATTCAAATATTCACTTGTTTTCAACAAGTATGAATCATGGTATAGTAAGTGTATAAAAATATTTTATAAAATGTGATACAATTTATTATAGTTATCGATGAAACTTACATCGGCTATCGAATTGATATGTTTATTTCCGGCTGTCGCCGTGGATGCCGGTGGTGGCATGGACGATCCGGAGAATCGTAGCTGCTCGAGGAACGATAGGAACATGAGCGGCTGCCGGCTTAGACCCATATGGCCCTTCTCTATTTGGGCCTGTAACTCCTGAATGTTCTGTTGCATAATGTGCTCCTGCTGCCTCCTCAAGTGTTCCGTCTGTAACCGCTGCAGCTCGATCTGCGAGTCGACACCCATGTGGCTCGAATATGACTGAAAAGATAACAAATTTTTTATAAATTTAAATATACAAACGTATAATAGTTTCTTTTTCAGCTTTCTCAGTCCGAATCATTCCATTACGACGAAAATCGTCGTAGATAATGCCTGATGGAAATATCAATAACAAATTTTTATTCAAACTTCAAAAATTTTCTATACATCTCATAACTCGATCGTGTATGGAAAAGTTATCCATGAAAAAGAAACAAACGAAAAGCATAATAAATACGAGCAAAGCGAGTCTCGCATAAAATAATCATTAAACGATTTATCTCTCGAGCGTTATCACGGGAAGGTAGATATACATTTATTCCGAAGCCTGTCCGTAGCGCCTGGGGATGCTAAAGGCCTATTACCGCACACGTATACACACTGATGGGCTGCAGCAACAATTTATTCAACTAGCTACCAACATAATTGTGCGCGGCTGTTATAACGGTCTTTCCTACTCTGGCTGTGATCCAGACGTGCTTGAAATTTTGAGTCTATTTTGGACGATAAGGAAGACGTTTATTCATTCGGTAGAGAGATGAGAAAGAAAGAGAGAGAGAAAGAGAGAAAGAAAAAGAGAGAGAGAGAGAGAAAGATGAGTGCCTTCAGGGTGCAACTTGACTACGTCACGCGTTTTATGCGCGAGTCGTATTAAAGACTCACAGAATTGGTTCGCGTGTTCGAAGAGGCTCGTTATTGCGCTAAGCCGCGATGTACACACCTCGATCCAAATTATTAATCCTACCGGCAATGGCCGCGCTCTCCCGCGGCCTCGAATAGAGCGCGAGCGAATTTTTGTCAACCGCGGCCTCCCCGCGCTCGCGGATATTTATATCTGTTGCCAATTTTTAGTAACGAAGCCTCATCTGTGCATGGATTGACGTTGCGAGAGGAATAAGAAAACCTCATCGCGTCCAGTACCCCTGGGAACGAGATCGCATATCCCGCACGGAATATACGAAAACTTTTCTTGGCGACGTGAAAATCCAACAGCTGCGTAAACCGCTAGCTCTCTCTCTCTCTCTTTCGACGACGTTTATTTTCTTTATTCCATATCCTGGTGATCTCATCTCCATAATAATCGCTCGATTGTAATTAGACGCGGGGCGACGCGCCGACAGGGAAAACCCGAAGCACTCTCTCTCGCGATCGTCTCGAGACAATTCCCCGCTCTCTCGACGAGATTTCGTCGCCTCTCGCTCGGGCCAGCTGGTGACCGAAAGTGGTTCACTTCGCGTTCTCATTCACCAAGTCTTTGATCCACGCGCTCGCATGTCGCGTACATAACGCGGAGAGTGGCGAGAATGTTATTTTTTCTTCCTCTCCTCATCTCTCTTCTCGCTTTATTCATCCATGTTTTATTTCTCCATTTTTTACTCCTCTCCATCTCGCTGTATGCAGAATGATGAAATTAAATTCAATATATGTATGAAACGAACGAGCGACGAGAGATTTGGAAAAATGATATTTGAAAAATGCAGATTGAAAAACAATCAATTACGGTTATCGGGATGAAAGTTCATCAGGGATGGTACCGCGGGGTTGCCGGTGGGGACGAGGGTTGGAATGATAATATATAGCCGATCAGCTTTCATTATTCATCCGTTGAAGCCTCAGTTATGCCGCGATGATACGTATCCATGACAGTTAAAACCGCCCACAGTGGCTAAATATAAACACAGGCGGGGTGCCAAGCCCGCAAGTTCCATTCACATTCACGCTACACCGGGAAACGGTGCGGGAGCGCGTGCGCGCTTTTTCGATGCGCGGAGACACACGCGTTACGAGATTCCGTCAGTGGAGATAGAGAGAAAGAGAGAAAGGATGAGCATCACCGGATCAAGAGAGGAGAGGAGAGACGCGACCCCGGAGAGCGAGAGAGAGCGAGAGAGAGTTGAAAACGAGGGTGAGGAAAAGACGAGATGGGGGAAGAATCGCGAAGAGATGGAAGAACGATACAAACGCGCACATCCCGCATAGAGCGAGTACGAGGAGACAGAGATAAAAAGAGAAAAAAAAAGTTCAGGAAAGATCGTTCCGAATATGCATCCGCGCATTGACGCCAACTGCACCGACTAAAATTAGCCGCGCAATTACCGAAACATACCAACCCCCATGAGCGGGTGCGCAGATTTTCCGCTCTTTGTCATTTATTCTCTCGCCCCTCTGTCGCAGAAATAAATGAGATCGAAGGGAAAATTACAAGTTCCGGAGGAAAAAAGCTCACGAAGAAACTCGCGTATCCCCCGTCGAAAGCTTCCTTCCGGCATGAAAACGAAATATTCAATTTCACTTGTTCTCTGTGTTTACTTGCGTGTACTGCTGTTGCAAGGGCGAAGAAAGAGGTCGAGGAGGAGAACGGGAAAAATAAACGGCAAGAGATTTTTTTGGTAAAAACATCAAGGAATTTATATTCATAGATGAGAAAAGCAAAAGCCATGGAAACCATAAACACGTACACAGAGGGATAAACGGGATATATAATATAACGTGGCATATAGTACGGGGAAAGAGAGAAACTTCGCGCGTAGGAAAGAAAAAATATACAGAGACGGATAGGTGCGGAGGGACGAGCTCTTTTGCGGGAGGAGAAGATCTAATATTATATGAGGGAACAGAGAAAGATGTTAAGCGGAGCTATATAGCGTATTCTCGTATATCGTTTATCGGCCGATGTTTATTATCCATACGCCCGTCTCTAATCCTTTTGATATTCGCTACACTCTCTTCCCCTCTCTCTTTTTCCTCTGGCACGTACGCTGCATTTCGCGAATAAACAAATTGCGCCATTATCGCTCCGTACGCACACATTTTAAGCCAATACGTCGAAGCTTCTGTGATTCGTCCTGCGCTTTCGCGTAGTATGAAATGCGTTCAATAATTCTCTCTCTCGCTCTCTCTCTCTTTTTGGCCTCGATAATCGGTCAAAATATTGGAGCGTACGCGACTCTTCGCTTTAACTATTATTTTTGTTCTCTTTGTATCCACTTTCATTTATTTATCGGCGAAATATAAATACGTGAGTGGAAGATCCGATTTGTGGTTCTTTGATAAAAAAAAACTATCGGCTAACTATTCATTTTTTATCATTGAAATGATAAGTGCTGATTCGTCCTGAGCTTTTTCGCGTGTAATGCGTTTGATACAATTCTGTCTCGATAACATTGTTGTATTTGTTTTCGTTTATTACGTACCCAAGAGGAATATGTGTAATATTAAGAACGTGAGTTGAAAATTCGATTTACGGTTCCACAGATCTGGGATGAACTGTCGGTGAGATACGACGCGTTACAAGATGCGTCTGTGTATTCTTTTTACTTTTTTTTTGTTATTTAAAAAAATCCGGGCTCATCCACGCGCGGCGAGTTGCCTTCATTTCTGTAATATATTATGTAGCGGACTCGTTTGGGCTTTGTGAAACGTGAAACTATGTTCGGTCACGAGGAAGCTGCTCTTCTTTTCTGTGCGGTACGAGTGCTCAGAATCACACAAAGCCGACTTTGTTTCATTTCGTTATTGCGTCATCGTTTCTTCAACTTTTTTTTCTCATCCGCTCCTCCTTTTTCTTCTCGATACTCGTGTGTACGCATGAATATATGTATACACGAGCCGTATATTACGCATTGTAAAAAAACTAATACGATAACGGTCCAGAACAAATCGTTTTTCGCATTTTTCCCTCCCAGCCGGATGACTCGCTCGTTTTTTTTTCCGCTCCGCCATTTTACCACGCTGGACAAAGCGAAGACTTTTTCTCGCGAGTGTCTGGCGCCCACACGAGCTCAAGAATCACCAAGGCTCGCTTTTTTCGAAAGAGACACAATACCCCCTTTTGTCTCGATGGACAAAAAATGATATTTATTTGATGAAAGGAGAAAAATAAAATTAACCGAAAAGGAGGTGAAGGCTGAGACTCTGAGTCGTTTCGCGAAAAAGAAAATATAGGTACGCATGAAGTAATCCACAAATATTCTCGTGAGTAAACAAAAGAGGATCAGAATGGATTATGCGAGAGTGCGATCGGACAAAACGGACGGGAGAATCGTCCGAGTGCATTCGAGTAATCCAAAGTGTCTCGAATGAGATGACAGGACGCGAGTCCTGTCGTACACATTTTTGTATCAGAAAAGGAGAAAAAAGTCACAATCGGCAGGAGTCTTTTCGTTTCTTTTTTCCGAAAAGAGCTGACGATTTTTCTCCATCTCGATTTGATTCCCGGAGAGGTCGTGCTGGAGCCGAGGACGTGCGATCGAGGATCCTTCTCCTTCGCGGTTTATTTCTCACGCGGAAAGAAGGACGGAGGAAAAAATAAGCCGACGTACGGCGAGGAGTTCGAGGAGACGTCAGAAGGATTATTGTCTTTGGATTCTTATCTACGTCAGAGAGTCCTTGGAGAATTTACGTCGTGTCACAGGAGAAGGGAGGCAGCGACAGAAACGTCGAGCTCCCTCGAGACCCCGCCGGGGAAAGCGAGAAGGCGAGGAGGAATGAGAGGAACGGGAATAAGGAAGAGAGGATGAATCCGCGAAAATGCGATTCGAAACAGGATAATAAACGGAGCGATCCTTGAAAAGGATCGGCGCTAATTTTTGGATTTTACGGTGCAGAAATTGTTCGCAAATTTCTTGAAATTCTTTACATTTATCAATTCTTTCACTTTATATTTGTACACATTTATTTCGAGTAACCAATCTCAGAAAAACATTTATCAATTTTATTTCCATTATTTTTTATTATTTTATACCTTCAGTACGTGTATATTTTTTTCTTCCTCATCGTCATTAAACAAGGCGAAAGTTTGCATTCTCTTGTTGAAAAATTAAAGTTGAATATGTGAGAAGAAACGAAAAGAAAAAATTGACTGCGCGAGATACACTCGAGATCTCGCTGGAGCACGCAGGGCAGACACTCGAACTCTTCTATAATTTGCTTACAATTAAAATATGTAACTTTGAAAGAGTGTATGTCGAAGTCGTTCCCTGCGTCGTGTTTGCTCCCGTCCGCGGATACCGCGGCTCGAAGGGCGAAGGGAGGGGCGTTGTATCGGAGCACACACCCTGGTCGTCGTCGCCACGTGCGCCCGGGCGCCTAGAATGTGATTAATTCTTAACAAGGCGAGGTTTGCTCCGGTACTTGAGCGACCAGCGTGCGGCTGGCTTGCGGCCTGTTCTCCTGCATCGGGAATCACACGGGAGAGAGAACGCGAGAGCTCCGAGAGAGGAGAGTAAAGAGAATTGAAACGAAAGAGGAGAGAGGTATGAAGAAAGGAAAAAAGGGCTGAACGAGAGGCAGCGTCGTCGTTCGTCGAGCTTTGTGAGAAACAGGGACGTGAAGAATTGAGAGACGAAAAAAAGGGAAGAATACAATGATGAGGGAGAGAGAGAGAGAGAACGAGAGATGAAGTATAACCAGAGAAAAAAATGAGAAAGGGATGAAGGAAAGTGGTTACAATTCCGTGGTTGGATTTGATGACGTTGGGAAGAAAAGATAAGAGAAGAATAAGAGTGCAGACAAAGAGGAGACGCGCGCGTCGATGCCGAAAGGGTACGGAAGAAAAAAAAACGTTCGTCACAATGGTTTTACGAAGGATTCTTCTCATCAACCCCCAACAAACGTTTTATCATTTTGTTTCAAAACTTTGTTTGTTCTACCACGGACGTTATTTTTTTAATCGCAGTGTTAACTTTCGACTTGCGAACTTTAACACGTGGAAATAATTTATTACAATGACATTTGAAAATTGAGGTTTTCTATCTCAAGCGCCGAAAACATTATTATATAGTTTTTCATTTCAACTTTCACTATATTTCAACTATATTTTACAAAAATAATTCGCAAACTCAATTTCTTATTTTTATATTATTCTCTATATTGTACATCCTCAAAACTTGGCCTTAAACTGTATATTTATAATTCTGGAAGTGTTATCAGATTTTGTTCTTTTATTCTTAGCTTTGCTTGCCTCGTGCAAAGATTCTTTCTGCAGATTTCACAAACGGGAAATGTATAATATTGGTTTAACAAAGTACTCCACTTTTTTTTTCCCTCTTAGTAAAACTGGAATTTCATTGCTCCGTTTTGAATTTTCAGTTATCGCGAAAAATTTACAGAGAGAAGAGTAAACCGTGAGGCTGGTAGATCCTAAAAGTCATGAATTTAACATCCACATCACCGTGTTAACGCGATCAAAATCGCTCGTTTTCTCATCATCTTTTCATTTTTTTCATCTAAACCAACGATCGATTCAAATCCAATATTGATCCAGTGTGTTATAGTTTTTAATTCTCACTGACTTTGACTTCTTATTCTCTTCATCGATTTTGTATAGCGACAGGTGTGATGATTCATTTTCAACAGTTTTCATATCTCTAAAAATAATTCCTCTGATTTTACTTTCCCAGTGAATTGCTCGATACGTTTTTCTTTTTTTTTCTCGTTTTTCCGTCTGTCTTTCCCTCTCGTTAGCTCTCATTTTTTTCTCGCAGGAATTATCACGGCGCGGTAAAACGTGGCAGGTTTTTGTAAAATTAAATTCTCGCGTTTCATTATTCTCCTGTCTTGTCTCGCGTGCGGAGACCGCGAAGACAAAAGTGCGACGGGCAACTTTTCGCTCCGGATTTACGCATACAACGGAGAAAAAAAGAAGACTCCACTTGAAGGGAGAATAATGCTCACGAGGTGTACACGTGTCGCGGAAAAAAAATCTCAACCGCTGTCTCCAGTCCCGATTCCCTCTCCTCTTTTTTTCTCATTGTGCTCGACGCGCGACTCTCAATTTAATTTTTTCTTTCGCGTTTGACTTCGGCGACCCCCACGAGCGCGACTCATCGAGAAACGTCAAACGTTCGAACCCTTCAATTCTTAATTCGATCCACCATGTATTAATAAAAATGATTTCTCGAGGATCCCTCGGCGACTTTTTTTCTCTTCTTGTCGGGGTGATGCGCGCGAGAGACGCGAAACGAAAAATATGGAAGAGAAAAAAAATTGCAAATGTACTTTAGAAAATAAAACGCATTTTAATAGAATAACGTAATAAAATGAATAAAACAAGCGAATTCAAAAATTAGTACATCGAACAAGGTCGTGTCGGATAAGGAGAGAGGGAAAAATTTCGAGGGTTGGAAAATAGCGAGTCGTGGGACGCGCGCGATTCGCCGCAACGTTTTTGGACGGGAATCATGCGCGCTCGCGCCCGTTCCATCCGGTTGAAAGATACACCGAGTAAACTGTTCGCAAATCGCCGGGAGAGCGGCATTAGCATCGGCGAAAACGAGTTGGGATGAGAACGGAGCACAAATACGTGCGACATATGAGAGAGAGCTAGTGCCCGGCGTGTACCGAGAGGAGTCCCCGTTGGAAGGGGAATTCTCTCTTTTAATGAGGCGTCCCGCACAGGTGTCGTCCATGTGTGTTTCTCAAGAGAAAATAACGTCTACAGCGATATATTCCACAAGCTCACTAAATTATAGTATCTTTTTCTGACTTTCTGGATAAAAATATATATTCACACAACTTTTTCGCATACACGTGACATTGAACGCTTTTCTTCTTCAGTTAAAAAGTTTCAAGACAAAATAAAAAAAAAAGATAAAAAAACTTACATGCGAAATATACAAGGAGTGTAAAATTATAATAAAAGAAAACAAAACAATTTCGGACAAAATGCTCGTACACAAACTGTTTTAAAATGAAAATACATTGTGAAATGTTAAAACACTATAAAAATTTCACTTTCACTTAATTTATCGATTCATTCATTTAAATTTATGGTTGATATAAAAATTAATTGCTTTTTTAAATCAAATGATGCGAGTAATAGGGAACATTTATCATTACAAGGATATCGTATATCGATTTTCAAATGAAATTGTTGATTTTTCCGCATGGAATATTCTTGAACAATAAAAAATAATATTTTTAGTTAGATTGTCGCGATATTTTTTGCACAATTCTTCATATATTAAATATATAAGCAAACGAATGATACGAGAGTAATTTCTTTTTTAGGACAACCTGTACGGAGGCAACGTGGCTGGTAGTTTGTATAATTTGTTGTTTCGGAACAGTAAATCGTGCTGGAGAACCGAGAATACGAGAGTAATATATTATCATGCGTTTAATCGTGGAATTTTGCATGGAGAGATCGAGAGAAAGATTGTTCAGAGAAAAAAGAAGCAGATATAGAAAGAGAGAGAGAGAGAGAGAGAGAGAGAAAAGATTGATAACGATACTTATTTAAAGATTCTTCGGGGTGAGTTTTCTGGCGAGGACATTTCGAAGCGTTTTGTCGCGCCGCCGTATCAGGGAGCTGAAGAAACCGGACAAAAAGGGGCCCATTAAAAGAATCCCGTGCCCCTATCGATCCTGGAAATTTCTTTCGCTCTTCCTCTCTTTCTTCTTCTCGCTGCTTTTTTGCAACCTTTCCTAGCGAAACGTGCGAAGAACGGAGAGAGGAAAACGCTGATGAGATTTTGCGCACGGATACAGGGAGAATTATAAGCGCGCGTATTTCGTGAACGAGAATTCGTCGTCGTCATTTTCGTTGCCCGAGTGATATTTTATCTCCGGGGAATATACGTGGAGCGGTGTACAAAGGAAAGGCGAGGAAGATCCGGAGGGATGCCGCGGACGATGAGGAACAAGGGCGGCGCAAGAGAGTATGCGTATTTTTACGCTTTACACGCGGGCAGAGAGGAATCTAGCAGCTGCCCGATTCATTCACATTCTCTCTTATCCCGGCATGGAATTTCTTACTATAAACATTCAAGTCGACTCTCTCCACGTATATGTATATATACAGTATACATTTATATATATATATACACATTTTATTCATGCACCTCTCGAACAATAAAATATAATCGCTAGAACACGCATTTAAAAACCCGAACGCGACATCGATTCTTCATGGAGACATATAAAATAACAATTACGTTGACGAGGATGCACGTGCAATTTCATTCGTATATATTCATTATTATCTCCAAGAGTAGGTATAGGAAAATGTCTCTTTTAGCCCTGACGTCGCAAGAGTATATGTATATACGAGAGAATGCGGACACGCTAACGATCACGCTCGAACAATGCGGCGCACAATGTTAATGAGAAAAGTAATTATGTGAGACTTTTCTCCTAGAAACAAATCTGGGGTCGTCCCGTTGGTGGGTGTAAAAAAAAAGAAACGGAGGGAGGAGAGAAGAGAGAGAGACGGGGAGCTGGCGACTCGGAGCTGGGTGGAAGGGAAGGGAAGGTTTTGCACGTGCGAGAAGACGAAGGTACGATTCCATCGTTGCGAGAATCGGTGGAAAAAAAAGCGTCAGGGTTTTATAATAGTGAGCACCAAGTGGTCCAGACGAAGCTGTTTTTTCCTCTCCTCTCTCTCTCTCTCTCTCTCATTCCGTGCGCACACGTTCCCGTATGGGGTGCATGCACGCTCAAAACGAGCCAAAGCTCGCGCATTAAGACCCGGTTAGGTTGGCATGAGCCATTAGCGCGCATGGCTATGCAACGGCCTGCTTCGGCTCAAGACGTTTGTCCGCGCTTTCACGGCACACCGAGCGTACGGAAATGCCAAAGTGCGCGAGAAAGAGAGCTCAGTGCCCACTTCTCGACACATTCACTAAACATATTACTTTTATTTTCATTTTTAATCATTTATTTTACGACTGTGACGAGACGACGCTGGGAACGGCGGTTAATCGACTCGTTAACCACTTCTTCTTACTTTTCCAACTCTTTTTTATATTTACCGTCTTATATTTTTCTTCTTTTAGCTACATATATGTGTATATGCTCATGAGAGAGCGAGACTCGCGAGCTCTTTGCCCACCTTGGGTGGGGTGAGGGGCCACGCCGAGAGCGCAAAATAACGTGATTTCTAAAGAAATATTATTCGCCTCGTCTTGCATTGAGATCTTGAACGTCGTGAGTGCGCACTTGAAGATTTTCCTCGCGTAACCTGCCGCCCATTTATCGCGCGCAGCCCAACAAAGTGGCGACTTTACTTGTCCAATGTGCCCGGATAATCAAATCAAGAACGAAGGAGGAAATAATATCGCGAAAAGTACGAGGAAAAACGAGGAAAAAGGGAAAAATGCCACCGTTGTAACGGCCGCGATCGAAAATTCCCCTCCATTTTCAATTTAATACCCGGACCGATGAGCGACCGACCGGTCGAATCACAAGTGAAAACGACACCACACGGAACTACCTTACAAATTGATGAATCGATCCTACGTGACTTGCATTCCTTATTATCCGAATCTGTCGTATTTTATATCGAATAAGCACACCGCTTGTTCCGGAAGCTTCTGCGTGACGGAAATACCAAAATAAAATCGAGTTCACGCACGCATTTACTTTCATGATAAAACAATATCCACTGCTGTGACGATCATTCTAATTCTTATTCAATGCACCGTAAATTCATTAATTCATTCATAATTTAAAAGGGCAATAGAAAATGGATTTTCCTCCTGATGTATAAATTTTTTACAAGTGCAATGAATATTGGTTTTAGCAAAAATGGAATTTTTATATTTCCCTTGTTAATTATTTTCTATATTTGCGAGGCGATTTATGTTTTACAATCGGAAATAAATACTTAAAAATTAGTACCGCAAATTATTCAAAAATATTTATTGAATATAATTATAATTTGAAAAGTAAATAAAGTTGTTTTATTTCAAAATGCAAACGTTAAATAATAAAATGCATACATTTTTTTATTTCAGCATAGATTTTTTTTGCCACTCAGGGTTAAACATTTTTTTATATAGATATTTGTGATGCTTTGAGTTTTTATCACGCGATGAAAATAAATGTTATTTGGGATGAGAAATCGCGATAACAACGACAGAGTGAAACTCGTGGAAATGGATATAACCGTTTGTGCGCGAGGGCCCTCGCGCACAAACGGTTATATCCATGGTCTGAGAGGAAGGTGCAGCGTGGGGAGTGAGAATGATGCGCGGTACAGGTAGGGTCGCAATTTGAGCGAGTGGCATCAGTCGACGAGTTTAATGACGTTAGCTGCAATTACGTGCATTAGTACACGACACGAGAGACCTTGCTAGATAGGACGGGCGGAAGAAGAGAGCGAAGGGAGAGTAGAAAAGGAGCGGAAGAAGGGGTTAAAAGAGGCAAAGAGACTTGAAACGGCAACCATCAGAAATTGCGTAGACCGCTGCACTCCGATTACGAAAGGATTCCGGGTTGACGAATATTTGAATTTCTTACGGAAATTCTTTTTTTTTTTAATTTACGATTTGTATGAATATTTTTTTATGTTATTTCGGAATAGAAAATTGATAAAACTATAATTACTTATATATGTGTGGTGCATCGATAAATGAATAATATGATACAAATATTATTTATGACAGAGTGGAATCTTTATTCAATATAAATAAATATAATCAGTTTTTAGTAATTCTGAAATCATTTTTGATAAAAAAAAGTTGATCATCTGTAGCAGGTTTTTAAAATTGAATTTTAATTATTTTGTTGAGAAAAGTCGGAATTCGCGATTACGATAATAAAGAGAAAAATACATGCGTTGCTGCGTGAAAGAAGAAAAAAATCGCAGCATAAAGACAAAAAGACTTTTCTGATTTTATTGTCGAAAAAGTTGACGTATACGTATACGAGATAAGAACAAAAAGAGCAAAAATGCGCGCTCTGCGTGAAGACAAAAAATTGACAACGAGGGAGAATACGACGCCGATAAATGGTAAAACGAAATCCTTTTTGGCATCCGGAGGAAAATCCGTGCTCGTTTTGTGGCGAGAAATTAAGAGACATTTATCGTTGAGTTGGGTGACAGCGGGAGGAGAGACGCACGAGGAAAAAGGGTAAAGGGCGTTAAAACGGTGAAAACACGGCGTGGAGGTCAGGTGAGATGGGAACTATGATTCGTCTCTGGAGTGTGTGTATGTGTGTGTGTGTGTGTATGTATCATTTGCGCATGAGGTTAAATGAAAACGTTAGCGATGTAACGCGTTTGCGAGAAGGAGAGCGAGGGCGCGCGCGAGAGGGGCGAAAAAGAGGCTTCAGGAAATCGGAATGGATACAGGATGAACGACTAACGACGCGAACCGCATCACCGCGCGAGGAATCTCGCGGAGCTTGGGGTTAATCCACGCGTCGTTGAGCCACGATCAAACGGCAAACAGAACGTTGACGCCACTGCTGCCGCCGAGGCCACCCGGATCATACCACATTTCACTGCGGATCCCTCGTTCTTTCGTTTTTTCTTTCTCTCTTTTCCTACCTCCATCTCCCTCTTTTTCCTGCGCGGATAATTCTTTGATCATTATTCAAAAAGATACACAGATGATGGCGTTTTGGAACGCGCATGACGAGAAAACATTCTGTCGGCAGAAATTCAGCAATGAAACTGCCAATGTTTCCTCATCGCTCACATACGCGAGATACGCTGCAACACACCGCAGACAGGATACATATGCACGAGTTATCCGCAATCAACCTTTACTGTCGAAAAAAAATCAACGTTTTCTTATTTTCAGGAGATTTTAACAGCGAGCGACTTTATTGGAATCGCTTTAGTGTACTTTCGAGCGTTATCCGTATTATAAAAAAATCGTCAGAAGTTTGATTTCTAGATCAAATATATCATCGATTCTACCTTTTTTTATTTAGATGAATGGTATAGAAAAACATTTTGTCGAAACTCATAATCCGAT
Source organism: Cremastinae sp. B BG-2022a (assembly GCA_030522605.1). Taxonomy (NCBI): domain Eukaryota; kingdom Metazoa; phylum Arthropoda; class Insecta; order Hymenoptera; family Ichneumonidae; species Cremastinae sp. B BG-2022a. The sequence goes on along the minus strand of JAPYYX010000330.1, from coordinate 37,326 downwards.
CTTCCCATTCGCAATTACAATAGCAATATTTTATTTTAATAAGAAAACAATTTTTCTCTACAAAATATCTTCTGTCAAAAAATTTGGCAAATGATCTTCATTAGCGCTTATATACAAGCGAAGGTAATGAAGCCGCAAGAATACACACGTATTAAAAGAGAGAGAGAGATTAGAGAAGCTTGCGAGCATATTATATGATCGGGGTTATAATGAGCGACAACGACGCACATCAGTCACCGTAAAACTCGCATATTAGCATTGAATTTCGCAGTGATGATAACAATAAAAAAATGAACTGCGGGGAGGGAGTATCATACGTATAGAACGCGTTGCTGATACGGATCCGTTTCAACTCTTAATCCCCGGTGTCTTTGAGCTTTCGCACAACTATAGCCTTTCTCTCGCGCGTCAGAGAGAAAAAGAGCGAGAGAGAGTCAACCCCGTGGGGAGGTATACACACAAAGTAACGTTCCATTGACAGAAAATGGACGGGCGAAAACGAACGACGAGTATATACATACATGTATACACGCGAGCGCGAACATTCTACTGTGCAATTTCGAGATAGAAATTGGGCTCCATATACGGATACAAAAGAGACGCAGAGACGTCACGACAAAGCTTCACCCCGTCCACCATCTCTCTCGGTCCGTCTCTGTTATCCCTTTTATCATCTCTCTCAGTTTCATCGAGTCGACCAGTGATTATGTCCGATGATCATATATCCCTTGCATATTGACAAACAGTCGCACAGAGAGAATTATCATCTCTCGAGTTTGTACGGTTCGTCCCTCCCCCTCATCCCTGCTCTTCTCTCTCAATGCCGAACTCGCGTCCGTTTCCCGTTGTGTCCATGTCTGCACCTCACCCCTCGTTGTGTAGCTTCATATATTCGTTGCTTCGCAATGTAACTCTTTCTCTCTCTCTCTCTCTCTCTTTCTGTCTCTCCTGTCTCTACTCCGCTTTTTGGCTCGTTCTCTATACATTCGCACGTACCAGCACGTGTCCACGGTGAGTTGAGATTCGCCATCAATTCGCCTACACCCACAGTCGCTTCCTCCTGCGCCAGTGAACATCGTCCGCGCCCACCAGGCCAACCCACAATGCACCACTAATTCCTATAAAGCACCGCGAGAGAGAGAGACAGAGAGAGAGAGTGAAAACGAGAGAGGAGTTGAGAGAGGGGAGAGGATTCCCCCCTGCGACCACCCTTCCTGCTTTCCAACGATACGCAAATGGACAAACGGACGCAGGCCGCTGCACAAACAGCGAGCACAGTTTGATCCAACGATCCGCCTCAAAACAACTCCCTCTCTCCTCTCCTCTTCTTTTTTCTTCTTCTTCTCTCTCATCTCTCTCTCTCTCTCTCTCCTTACTCTCTCCTATCATATCTATAGCTCGTACGCGTACAACGCATCCACGAATAAACCTACGAATAACTACTGAATATACACGCCAGGTGCACGAGTACACAGTCCACTGTACATGAGCGCGCCCGCGCGATTTCCGTTTTTATTTTCTTCCTCTCTCTGTCTCTCCCTGACTCTTCCTTTTTTTCTCTCTTCTCTTTCTCTCTGAAACTTTTTCTCGTTATCTTTATCTCTTATTCTCTATCTCCTGTATTGATATATATATTTTGCACGGATGAAGCCGTTTTTCGCGCTTCGAATAAATCCAAAGCTCTCGCAAGCATGGTACGCGATCGGATTTTACGTGGATCGCTCTCGTAACGGTAACGAGAGAACGCGCGCTCAGTCTAGCCGAAACTTTGTTTGGAAATCGATCCGATGTGTATGATTGAAAATAAGCCAAGTGAAGATTTTACACCAGCATGCGAAATATTTTCAGTATGTATATCCGAGGGTGTGGTGAACATAAAAATATTGGGGTTGATGGAAAATAAAAATTGCTTATTTGAGAAAGTTTTGGAATTTTTTAGCGACGAAAGTTTTTTTGGACAATGAATCCCTGGTCAATATATGAAGCAGCAATTGACTTGAGGAAAAATTGTGTTTTTCCATCAACTACCAAGTTAATTATTTGGAAAATTCCAGGTGAGCAATCCACTCCTGGTTGAATATAAATCATCAAGTGTTGACGATTACACGAGGCAAATATGTAAAACTTTCGTTCAGGTATACATATATTCGAGAGTTAAATAAAAATTTCAAAAAGTAAATAATTCTCGTGCATGGATGGACAGAGTTGAATAAAAAAAATTCGATATTGATGAACGGGTGAGAACCTTTGGAATTTCATATTTTTTACTGGACCAGCATCATATCAATCATGATTGAAAATATATCAAAATAATGATTAATTTTTCAGGATACAAAAGGAGTTTGATTTAAAAAACGGAAAATTCGTAAAATAGCGACGAATCAAAAAAATATTTTTTTTATCCCGAGAAAAATTCGTTATTTCCTCTTTGCTCTTGTGTACCGCGAACTTTGCGATTTGCACACTTCGGGTTTCGAAAATGGTCGAACTGACCGAAACTCAACGCGGTTACCAGGATCAGAGAAAAAACGCGAGTCATCACCTCTGCGTATCTCGATTTTGTGGATCACGCAACGGAGAACTTTTGAGATTTTGAATCTCCAAGCACGAGCCTCTAACTCTTTTCTTTTTTTTACCTTTACGTAAGAGGACAGTCACTTTTATAAATAATGCATCGAGGCAGTGAGGGAAATAAGTGCAACCCTCGCTTGCCGATTAATGAAGCGGTGGGAGCGAGTTCTCGTTGCTGGCGCCCGCAACGTTTTACGACGCTCCGCGGACTAGGATGATGAATACCAGAGAAGGTGGCATACTCCGGATGGACGCTACTGGGCCAACACCCACGCAGCCTCGATTCCAGTTAAAGATATAAATAAATGGCAGTGTACGGGGAATTAGACAGATTTTTCGTTAATAAAACGACAAACTCGCATCGCTTCGCTTTCCGTTCCACGGACAAGAAACTTATTGTCGATCGCCAAAAATACATTAAAATCTACATACAATACAAATTCGAGCATGTTAAATATTAATTTCATTTGTAGTATACGAATTATGAGTACTTTATTTCTCATTTATTTCCTCAAATAAGAAATCTTCTCTAGTATGCAACAAATATTTGTTTTTAAAAAAATTGTAATTCGATTATCACTCTCGAAGGATATTGACAAGAGAGCTCTTTGTTGATCATCGAAATAATGTAACAAGATAAATTCTTATAACGAATATAATTTTTCTTCACGCACTGTACATTTTTTACACCTTACTTTATTTGCTCGATCAACAAAAAAAGTCTATTCGCTACAACAAAGATTTACTTTCAGAGTTTTTTTAATATGACTGAAATCTTGTACTAAAATATTTGTATTGTTAAAAATATACGTTCAAAATAAATCAGATGTGTCACATAAATATAAATAACCTAAATACATTGTTTTTGTCACAATTACGTAATTTTCTACTTGAATGTTGCTACGTAGGATGAATCGCACAATGGCGGACTGTTGAGGAGAAAAATATAGCGGAGGATGTCTTGGACAAGATCGATCCTTGGAGGTGCCTCTTTTCTCTTCTTTACGGGCGATGTCTCGCTCTTCGTCTCACTCGTGCACTCGGTATACGCGTACAGAGGGAAAAGGAGAGAGGAAGCTGTTTCGCCGATGCGACGGCGCACCTGTACCGCAGACTCGCTCGAGGCTGGTGCACGTCATCGTATAACAGGTGGAAGCGAGAGAAAAAGAGAGAGACATAGACACGGAGAGATAAAAGATAGAAAGAGAGAAAGAGAGAGAGAGAGGGGAGGGAGGGGAGGGAAGAGAATATGAGAAAATAGGAGGGATGTCGCGAGTCGAGGCGGAAGATCGGGAGCAAAGTAGCGAGAGGAAAATCCTCTCTTGCCCTCCCAGCTCGCGTAGCGTCGTTCTAACTCTCCGTACCGAGAACACAACTATTATGTACGCCCTCGACGTGAGAGGCCACGCAGCCGTTTCTGAGAGAGGAGGAGAAAGACGAGACCGCCTTCCCCTTCTCTCGCGAATTCCTCACAACCTCCCCTTCACTCGGAGACTGCCTCTCCCTCTTTTCTTCTTTCCTCTTCCTTTTCTTCTTTTTCTTCTTCCTCTTCTTTCTCTCTATTCTTTATCAACCTCCATTTTTCACCGTCCACTATATCTCCTTTTCGCGTCCATCTTTTTTTTTCCAACTATCGAGCCACCGAGAAAAATAGATTCGCTTTAAGGTATTTTGCCCTGGAGCGGGTTTTCAAACTTTAAATAGTGCCTTTTTTCTGTTTATGCTATGTCCGAGGGTGCACTTCCGGTTTGCAGTGATATATGCTACGGGATGAGCCGTCACGCGACGATTTTCCCCGTTGCAGAGTTTTGACTTTTGAAAACCTTCGCTGCTCAAAAACAAACATTGTACGAAACTAAATGTATGTATTGAAAATTCATGTACAGAGGAAAATATTAAAGAATGCTAAGCAAATAACTTGTAGGCAGGAAAATCTATGCCAAGTTGTTTTTTACAATTTCCGCAATATCCTGTAGTAGTGGAAACATTTATCAAAGCTGGAATGTATAATAATGAAAATTTACAAAAATTGAGAAAAGTATGATGTATTCCACAAAAAATAATCGTAAAAATATTCAAATTTTTTTCTCAAACTCTCAAATCTATACTCAAATGTGAGAATCAAAAATTTACGTAATCTAATAGAATAATTAGTAAAAATAATTTCAATGTTTTATCCCAAGACCTCAGGAAACTTCTGCGGAGTCAAGAAAATTCTTTAAAACCAAAAAGTCAGATGAAGAAAGTAAAATAAACATCCGGATTCATGCATGATTAAGTCTTTCATAAAAAACATTCAAACATTGTATATGATGGTAAAATCGAGACACAGGATGGAAAATCATTCGGAATATTTATTTTTTCTCGCACGATAACCGGAGTTCTCGTTGAGATAATTTTTTCCGAAGGAAAATTGGCGCGATGAAGGAAGAAGACTCTTATCCGGCATTGCGAGTTAACAGTGAAATTACATCGGTTGCTGGATCAAAGGAAACGAATGAAACGCGCGGAAACGCTTTTTTCGCGATGGTATATGCATCAAGAACACACCGAGTTGAAGCAGCCTCCGCTCGTGTAACACTCAAATGAGGGCTCTTTCTCAGTCCATACACACGCAATAACACCGGTAATTGCGCAAACCTCCGACATATTACCTGCACGAGCGCAGCAAATTTTGAATCCTACATTCTCATTTTCTATTTTATTTTTAATAATTATAATTTCCATCGCATAAATTAATCGCTGTGTACGTTGTTCGTATTTTTTTGGATGCAATAAAAATATATTCTGTCACTTCTAATAATCATTTGGATATTACGTTGTAACAAAAATTAATAAATTTGATGTTGGAATCGTGTGTGTTTGATCAGGAATATTGTTTGCTTCATACGGGAACAAATTTTATGCCTTGAAAATGGAGAGAATTTAGTGGTAATATTGATTTACAAATGAATTCGTAGTTGGAATTTGGAATGAAAATCTCGATCAACAAATGCACGAGATTATTGAAATGATATTACAATTTAGATACGTATGGCAAATAGAAAATATTGAATCGCGCGAGGTACGCGTATGATATAATTTCATAATGCGTTAATAGGGCTTGGAAGAGAAAAAAATGTGTGGACGAAATCGTTTCAATCAAACATGTCATTTTCTCATTTTCCTGTCGTCGCGAGTTGTTCAGTAAGTACATTTTAAAGCAGGCAATTATACAATTTCGCTGCTGTTGGCCGATCGTCGTACGCTTTTTAAAAGTTGCGTCGTTATTTAGCAATACCGCGATATACATACATATGTATAAACCATTCCAGTTGTCATGCGTCTCGGATCGAACAAGAAAACTTCATAACGGAATTGTTTCGTGATGAAAAAAAAGAGGAATAAAAAGAAATCGTTATTTTGCAACTGGCGCGGAGGAACGTTTCATAACATATTTCAACTCGTTTTCCGTACTCGAAGGATTATGACCTCTGAGCAATTATTCCGGATGAATGAGCCAATCCCGTGCGCGCAGATCTGTTTTGCGAATTTTTTTTTTTTTTAATGTAGAGAAAAAGTAGAATTAAAGTATGAAATTCAATGAAATGATCATTATGGCCGTTGATTTAATTTTAACAAGTGAAATTCACGAATTCTTCAAACGCTGCAGAAATTTGTCACAGATTCTCGGTATGCGGAAAAAATTTGTTTCGCAAAGTAAATAAAAAATGGTGTTCCTTTGATTTCTGTATATTTTGTCGGATCGAGAAGTTACGATGATGTTTGTTGAAGCTTTAACAATTCACGAGATATTGCATACAGGTTTGTCTGGTTAATGACTGATTCGGAGATTCGTTCGGAATGTTAAATAAACTCGGAAACGCAAGGAAAGATCGATGCACGCATTCAAAATTTATCGACAATAAAAACTTGTCCACGCCGAGACGATGGCCATTTTATGTCACTGGTAGCAATGACGTGACGGGGAGAGGAAAAAAAACAAACGATTACGCGCTTTCAACAACGATCTCTATCTCAAGTTGATCGTTTTTTTTTGTCGCTTTTTTTTCCTGCCTCGCCATCTGGTGACTCGGTCGTTCACAGAGTGAAAAAAAAAACGATAAATGATCCATCGAGTGTTGAACTTTCAGATTGGCACAGGGAAACTAGTGACGTTTTCGATTCAAGAATTCCGATCGGGCGATGGGATTCTGTTCACTATTATAAAGTCGATAAAACATTTGTTGACGAATTGTCAAACTTATTGCTAAAATTAAATTTTATATCACGCGTCTTACATAGATAAAACAAAACTCAACGATTCCTGATCTTTTTTAAAAACTTCCAAATAATTATCAAATAATAAAAATCTACAAATTAGAAATACAAATTTTGTACACGCTCTGGTATTTTGATCGTAGAGGATTTTAAAAGAAGTGCGAAATATAAGACGTCCTCCGGTTTTGAAATCTTAAATTTTAAAGATATTCTTGCAATTAGATTTCAAATGTAGTTTATAAAATAAAATATCTTACCTTCGCGAGATCTTTGCTCTGCACCAATTGCTCGCGGAGGAGCTGAAGCTCTAAAATCATCTCTGAGAGTTTTCGTTCTCTCTCGACAAAACTATCGCCCCAGAGAATCCTTTGGAGGGCCGCGGCGCTATCCTGTTGTGCCTCGGTGTTCGGTATTCTACCGTTTCCGGGTGGCGAGGGTGCGACACTGTTGGAAACGCTGCTACTTCCACTGCTACTGAAAAAAAAGAAAAAAAAATACATATTGAGACAGGAAAGTTATCGACACTCGACGAGATCGAAAGATCAAGTCGAAATAATTTTGTCAAAACTAATGAGTGAGAGATGTCTCCAAAAATCAGGCGACTTAGGTAAATCTGTCGCACTCTTTCCCTCACTCCAAAGAATGAGTACAGAAGAGCCCGTAGGCGAGAGTCCCTTCAGGGAGTCCTCATCGTCCGACTACGAAAGCGTCTACTTTAAATTCACACGCGTAAAATTTGTCATATTGTTAAATTATTTGTCGACGTGTAGAAGTTATTGAAAAGCAAAATTGTCAAAGAAATTGCCAAGGGACCCGGCGTTATCCGGAAAACAATAAAACTGTATAAGTGACGATTAATTAATTGTGTGGAAAAATTCTAATTTGGCCTGTTCGGCTGAATCCATCTTCTATCCTGCTCTAAATCCCTTAAAATAAAATTGAATCTATTATAATTATATTTCGTTGACTATGTCAACTGGCGCCTAACAAAGAAACAAAATAGAATAGCTTTGCCAAAAGTATCATCAAAGGGCCCCGCACACCGTCCCAGGCCACGGTGCGGCGGGTGAGGAAAGAATTCCGTCTCAATATATTTAAATTCTTGCTCACTCAATTTATCCATATAAAAAATGTCACGTCCAACTGGTACTATTTTTTATCATCGAGTAACGGGTGGTTAATAATTTTTTACATCCACATTGGTTTTTTTAAAAAGAGTTTAGTTTCTATATGAAAAATAGGATGAATTTTGTATTTATTCAAGTCAAATAAAAATTTGTTTATCTTCAATTTCATTTATTAATTTTTTCAAATGACTTCGAAAGCAATTCCAATTTTCCAGCCCTGTGGTAAACTTTTTTAAATTTATTTTTTGCTTTCACCTGATCACAAAGGAGAAAGAAATAAATTGGGATCCATGCACCTGGCTATGTTTCTCCGACGAGTCGATTTTGGTTTTCCGAGTTCGCTCGTTAATACGAGGCTGGGCAAGTCCACGTAAATGGACATTGATGCTCTCTGGCCGGGTATGGCTCAATGGGGAAAGATAGAGGGAGACGGAAATTGTCGATGCCGGAGGAAGAGAAAATGAGAGGCGAGGAGAGAGAAAAAAGGAAGACAAAACGAGGGTGAGAGGGATAGAAGGAGAGGCCGCGAGGGGTCGCGGAGCGTTAGAGAGCTATGGCCGAGTTAGTGAATAATAGATAGGGTCGTGGTCGCGCAATCTCGACGTAGCGAGTGTGTTTGCACCGGTGATGGGCCCCGGATGCCTAGCCAAACCACCCGTACCAATCCCTCTATCCGCTTTCTCTCTCTCTCTCTCTCCGCCTCTTCATCCCTTCTCACTTCTCTGTTTTGCTCTGAAACCAACAGAGAATCCTCGCTTTTGTCCTCTCTCTTTTTTCTTTTCTCTTTACCGTCATATATGCTTCTATATCTTGATTTCTCCATCTCTTCCTGCCCATTTTATCCAGCACGCTTTCTTTTTCGCATCCCCAGAGCCTTCATCCCTTCGTCGGACCTACTTTCCCTCCCTCTCATTAAGCATTCGAGAAAAATGGATCACGGAAATTCTCTCCTTTTTATTGCTTAAAAGCAACTCGTATTTTTCAGAAATTTATTCGTGTCTACATTCGTATCATTGATGTATTTTTTTCGAGTTTTTTTATCATGAGATTTTACTTTTCGTCCACTCATTTGACAATAGATAAAAATTTTATTATTTAACAATAATTTATTTATTCTACTAATTCTAGTTGAATTTCGCTAAACTCTTCAGTTTTCAAATTATAATTCCTTTCTTTTATCATTTTCAAATTTTTCAACCGTAGTAAAAAATCTCGAGAATTTATTATCGCACGTGTATTCACCCTTCTTAATTTTTTCCATCACCTCCCATGTTAGAAATTCTTGAATGTTTCGTAAATCGAATTTTTTTTATCATCCGAATGGAGGATCTGAAGCAGAACCAAGGGTGTCGAATTGACCGAACAAAACTCTCAACTCCGCGCTCCGTACGGATCCGAAGCGAGAGAGGAAGCGACGAACAATATTTCGTACAATACGTCAATCCGCTTTTAGAGACGAGGACGGCCCCTCGATTGTGCGCGTACACATTTGTATTTCTTTGAATACATATTTTATTCCGTTTGGCCGGCCATTAGCGAGAAACGTTTCTTATGCCGCGACACGTATGAAGACTCGCAAACACGCATCATCTCGAAGAGACTCTCGCAGACACCGATCTTCGTACATCGACGCTGATAATATGAATAGCGGTGAGGAAAATCGTGTGGGTGTAGATTCTCGCGAGTATTCGCCGGTCAGCTCCCTTTCTTTCCGTCGCCCCGTCCGCACAAAAGAATCCATTCTGTCATTATTATTGCGCGTTAAGAAAGCCAAGGGCTTATTTCCTCACGTTGTACTATTCATTACTGTATAAATAGTTTCTTTCTTGTTTATTCTCTCGACTCGTTTTATTTTTGTACAACATGGACACATCTCGTCCCCTTTGTGCCACCATCGCGTTCCGAGGATACGAGAAAGGGAATCAGGAGAGCATGAAAGAGAGGAAGAAAAAAAGGCTGCGCTTCGCTTTCTACGTTTTCATTCGCACTTTGTAATCCGGAAAGCTTACTACCGTGGACCTTCTGTATTCGCTGATTTACCGGGCTTATTCTTCTCTCCCTGGCCTCGCCCGACGGCCTCTCCTCCTCGCTCTTTCGGCTCCGATTCAATACGAAGACTGTAATCGGCCCTCTTCTTTCCACCTTCATTTTACCGGAACCTCTCTCCTTCATTATTCATGCACCCGAATATCTATCTACGTTAAATTCTTTATTAACATTCGTTGCTGTCTATATACGAACCACGCCTAATTATTGTCAATAATATTTTACACTCAACGTAAAGTTGCGCCTTATTCGCTATAATTTATAGTGATACTATATTTCATCATCTTTTCGACTTTTTAAATCTCAGTCAATAAATTCGTATTGTGGTATTGTTATTTCTTGAAGAATACACTATCATAAATCGTTAGAGCAATTATTTATTAATAATAAAAAAAAATTATCATGTCCAAGCTATTGAGCACCAGTTGAAAAAAAATCAAATCGTGAAAAAAATAATTTGATTGCTGAATCGCAAATTAAAAAAAAATTACATCGTAAAAATTGTAGGTTTTAATAAAATTATATCTTGCATTCATATCGTTGAGACATATGTATGCTGATATGAGTGTTTCTAACAGCATTCTACGCTTATGAAAATCGTAAGAAAAAAAAACAACTTTTCATTTACTTTGTACCGATCTGTACCAGATTTCCGTATCAATGCTATTAGATAAATCAACTAGTTAATATTTTTGAATAAAAAAAAAAATAAAATAAATAATCAGACGTAGCAGCATTCGGAGGTCGATGATATATTTTCTCACGCTTCTGCTAATTGAAATGATGATCGAATCCGGCTTTATGCTTTCCAATAAGGGGCTATTGAGAAAAACAACATCCGGTTGGCGTCTGTCGCGATTCAATAGAAAATGAAAACCCACTGTGCTCCTTCATTGAGATACTCTGTTTCTTCGTCAAGCGCGTACATAATGAAAAAAAAGAAAGATAAATCGGAGGGCAGAAGAGGAAACGCTTTTGAGTACAAAGGATCGATTCATCGGCGAACGAAATTACCTTGAAGCTATTCCCTGGGCCAAAAGATTCGAATTCAAAACTTTTCGGAGCATCGTAATCAGAGAGGAAGATCAAAACAAGTTAAAAATAATAATTATAATAATAATAAAAACTTCGAATAATAAATCTTCTTATCTCTATACTCTCTTTTTATTTTTTTTGATGAGCTTTTAATTGATGAGAGAAAGAGAGAGAGGAAGTTTCCATTTCTTTGCACTCTGTTCGTCGAATGTGAGCTTTCGTACGGCTTCCTCGTCTTTCTTCTCGCGTTCAATACTTCATTTTTCTTTATATTTCTCTCGAAATAAAGCTCTCGTCGGAGAGAAAGAAGTGTCGAGTGGAAGACGAGTGACTTGCTATTTTACAAAATATTTGAGAAAAAATTGTTGAGAGTTTTAAGATGTTGAGATTGTGAAGAAAATTCAAGATGTACTCGTATATTTGCAATGTCGTAATTTTTTAATAATCAGAATTTTTTAATTTACTTGAAAAGAGTGAATTTTTCTTTTGTTAAGAATGATTCAGTGAATCATTTTGAGCGATTTCTTATGATTTTTAGAAAACCAGTCACACATCCGAACATAATATTTTTTAAAGGAAACTAAAGCGTCTTGACAGTTTTGAACAAAACCGTTGAAGCTGTAACGATGGGTCTTCTGTGTCTTTCGCTCATTTAGCAATTTTTATGCCTTTGAACAAATTCACGATCCTTCGTTGAACCCTCAACCGTACATGACAATAATATGCCCCTCCCGAAAAAAATGTATAACAATATCATGCAAAATGAGCGATCGTTAGCGTTTGAGAGTTAAAATGATAGAAATATATTCTGTCGATGATTAAAAACGAACCTGTGCGTATTGTGACTGGTCGGAGTGGAAGAAGGCGGGGGTGTTCTCCTGGAATTAGTCTCGTCCTGTAAGGATATAGCTCCAAGGTTTTTTTTAACGGTAAGCCTCTTGAGGACGTCGTCCATGGATCGCTTGCTGCCCGCCGCCGTTGCGCTGTTGCCGTTGTTGTTGTTGTTCTGAGTTACGCTATTGTTGTTATTGTGATGATGTGTGTAGTAAGGATCACCGAGGAGACTGCTGGGTGGGGAGCCACACTCGGAGGAATTTGTCGCTTCCTGTCCACTGCTGGCGTTCGTGTGATGATGATGGTGATGGGGATGGTGGTGTTGGTGGTGAGGATGCTGATGATGCTGTTGCGGATGCTGGTTGTGCTCCTGGTGCTGATAAGAGAGGTGATCCTGGTGATTGTTCCCGGCCGCGAGGAAAAGAACTTTCGGCCGGTTTCCGGTGAGCGATGAGGCCGGTGACGACGAGCGGTCGTCCCTTAATTCGGGCTCGCTCGTCGTACCCGGTGATGAACAACCCGACGACGCACCGCAGTCGACTCGCCGGCTCGAGTAACACGAATCCTCCAGACGATCCGAGATCGAATCGTCCAACCCGATAACCCCACCGATCCTCTCCGTCATGCGATCGTGAGCGATACCCGGTGCTCCCGACAGATCACCCGTGGCACCGGCCACTGGCGAAGTCGTCTCTTCCTCCTCCTCCGCCCCCGTCAACGCTCCCGCACCGCCCCCGCCCTCCGATAGCTTCGTTGGTGGCGACTTCCTCTTTGAGGACATCCTTACCCTGAAAATATCAAAGTCAATTACTCATTCCATTTTTTTATAATAATTATAACTAGAGATTTTACAAATTTCTTTGGACATATTTTATTAAATTCAACGCGAGTCTCTTTGAAAAGTGATCGCCATTGCTGAGAAATCTTACAATTAAACACGAGCTAAATGCCGGTCTTCACTTCATTACCAACTCGTATCATAATGACATAATGGCAAATTCGTATAAATAATCGTAGGATAAAATACGCAGAAACAAAGAAGAAGTAAATCGAAATAGAAAGATCATGTTGTCGATTTCTCGTTAGATTTCATAATACCGACAATCTTGAAGTGGATTAAAATTCACTGGTTACCCCAAATTCGGAAAAATAAACAAATATTCGCAATTCAATTTAGGGTCGGATATTAATTTGCTGTTGGAGTCACCTTACGGAACGTTTGTCGATACAACGAATTTCTCGATACTACAATTTGATGCAAGAATTTGCGAATTCTCTCACATCGTGGAAACATCGACACGAGAGGTGGACACACGTATCCGAAAGTGATACAAGGTATATCTCGGGCCTCTTGCTCGGGTTCCGCGCAACACGAAGACGACGAAGAAGAAAACGACGAAGACGACGATGCTGTGTTAATTTAGCAACAGCCTACCTCGTCCCGGTTATCTATTCATTTCCGTCTACAAATTACTAAATCTAAATCGTGCAATTAGCCTCGACGAAGCGATTCGAGAGCCCCGAATTCTTTTTCTTTCAATTTTTTTTTCCCCAGATGATTTCTTCCTTTTATCCTAATCTCTAATTAATTTCTACAAGTATATAATAACAACATTTTCTCTCAATCTCCATCGATATTATTCCTCAATCCTTCTCGATCCATGAATAAATTTCGACTTCATAAAATCTCTGGTTTATTTCTACACACACATAGGGACCGGGACGCGTGAGTTTTATTCGCGGATAGGAAAAAGGGGGAAGCGAATTGTTGTAGTACATTTGTTATAAAGTTACACAACATCGGAGATGCGCAATAAATCGGTTGAGCGTTATCGTTATCGGACACGTACAATAAGATTGTTGTGTGATGGTTTCGTAACGATTTCTTACGTGGTGGTTTACGAGATGGGAGGATGAAATCGAGGAGGAACAGGAGAAAAAAAGGAAACGCCGAGGGTGAGTGTACATAAAAAGATGAGAAAATAAAGGAGAGGATTTTCGATGTACCTATAACCGCTCTACATGTATATATGGACAAAATTTGATGCGTATACTCTCCCGGCGCAAGGCATATCCGTACATTCCATTATCTGCTTATCAGTTTTGAAGAGGTCGTAAGGTCGTTGCCAGACGTCTGTTTAACTCTTCTCGGGTTTTGTTATAATCTCACCGAGCGATTCCGGACAGCGATATTTATATGGGCTCTTCTACGCTCAAATCAAATGAAATAGATGAAAATATTATTCATTCTTCCTTCATTATTCCCGTCTCTGTTCATATTTAAATTTATTTGCTTAATATAATTGCAGTTGATGTTACCAGTAATGGCTTAAATGTTAATGGTTTCGAGAGTATTGGCACGAGATACAAAAATTCGAGAATGGGCGCCAAAACGTGAAATTTTTTCGATCGAACGCGATTTTGAAAATTTATGCTTATGGGAACTTTCATGAATTTGCTGAATTCACGTGGATAGGTGGACGCATCGATGTATTTGAAGACCGAGTGAAAGTGACAAACGCGGTAAGAAATTTGTAGTTTTGGCGTGGAAAGCGTTGTACGAAGAGAACAAAAAGTGAACCGATTTTTTGTAGCCGTAACACGTACAGCATAAGTTACATTGTACGTTGTACTACTGATACGAGACCTGCTAAGAGGTCGAAACGCAAGATAGATCGCGTATTTTCAAGTGATGTTGTATAGTTGAGAAGCGGGAACGAGTGACAGCGAATGTGAGTCTGAAAATCACGAGCTCGCCTTGTGTACAATACTGCGTCGTCTTTTATCGCAATTTGTATCAACACTAATTTCACCAAACTTGATCCAGTGAATCATATGAAATACGACATTTCATAAGATTATTAAAATGAAGATTAAAAATTGTTCATTTTTCCTCGAATTGTTCAAACCTTTATCCAAAATAATTGTTGACTCAATTATCATTAAAAAAAGGTCAACAGTTTAACCATGACTGAAATTGCAATCGAATAATTGTTACCAATTATTATTTTTCCTCGATCCTGACCCTCATTGAATTATTTATTACTGACGGATTTATAGTCTAAAAATTTTTTATTGAAAAATATATAAATACTTGATAATGAAATTTCATAGAGAAACAAAAATCGCTTGCTAGTAAAAATAAAAAATATCAAAGTACAAACTAATTTTTCTACTCTTGGCTGAAATAATATGAACGATCGTCTAAAGTGAGGACAGCCGAGTTTTAGATACAACGAAAGTTTTGGGACGGAAACCGAGAACAAAAAAAAATGAAGAAATGAAGAGAACAACAGGGACACATCGCCGAATGAAATATTTTTGAACGGAGTCTGAAAGTCGCGGTTCGTCGTTCTTCGGGCTTGTAACTCGAGTAATTTAAGGGAAGGATAAACATAGCCGACAAAAAGTACGAGAGGAGCGCTTTCTCTCTCTCTCTCTCTCTCCCACACTCGGTCTCTTGCGTTTCCCCCGATTTGAGCGACGGGACTCGAAATTCCTATTTTTCTTTCCTCAACTACATTGTTTTTCTTTTTTTCTCTTTGAAATTTATCGATACCAGCATCCGTTCTGAGAGATAACAGAATTTTTTTCCAATCTAACGAATTTGAAACATAATAAATATATGCGTAATCTATTTTTTTATGAAGTTGAACTAATAAATTTTATTCTTCTGTAAGTATAAGGCTGTGTGACGGTTAAAAAACCCCCAACCTTAATGCTTAAAAATAGCATTTTAACACTTTACGTAGAAAAATCCCATAGCCACAGAAAACTCTTTTCTGAAATATGGAATATTGATTCTTTGCACCAAAAAATTTATTGTAAAGCTATTTCAAATTAACCGTTTGCGTGATTTATTTGTGCCGACCTTCATCCGGAAGTTCAGTTCCCAATTTTACTAGTATAGAGTAATTATAACTGACAATATAAATATTTAATTCAACAATATACAGCTCTTTATGATCCGATCAATCTCAAAAATGTGAAGAACGATTCAGAATATTATCAAAAAGCAGCCTCTAAGGTATAAAAAAAATAAAATAAAAAGGCAGACAATGTTTCTTTCACGTTACAATAAAAAAAAAATCCCTACAATGTATTTCTTAAATGTAAAAGGATTGTAAATGCAAAGCAAAAGATAAACAATAAATAAATCATAAAACAGAAAGAAGAAAATTCGTCGCTAATCGTTACACAGAGAAACGAATAAATCACAATCGACTTTGTGCTACGGAGAGTTCTGGTATATAATTATAACAGAAATATCGGGGGGAAGTGTGATAATTGACCGGCATCGATGGACCATCTCTCTCGTTACATTATTGTAGAGGCGCGATAATAAGGCACGACAGAACTTGAGTCCCTCAAATTTCTCTCTCTCTCTCTCTCTCTCGCTCGCTCGTCCGCTCCCCTCTTTTTCTCCCGCCTCTATCTTTCATTCTTATTCTCCCCCTTTTTTCTCCGTCTCGAAGCCGCGATTACCCTCGCCTCGCGGCTAATCTTCATTCATTCCAACGGCTTTATAATTCATTGACAATACTGAGCGGAGAACAACGGCGCGTTCTGTTGAATGCCAGCGCCTTATCATGCGCCACTTGTAAGAAGTTGTCGAGATATACTTTCTCTCTTTCTATATCATTTTTCTCCTTATCTCTCGCTCTCTCTAGTCTCACGATTATTGAGAAACTATATACTTATTTCCCTTATCTCGTATACTCTCGGTCACTCTCATCATCCGCATTAAGCCCAGACACAATTTATTCCGTTCATATGAGGAAAAACTAGTTTCGTTCTCCGTCCCAGCTCATTTGTTCCTGTTTTTTAACGATCAAATCAATTCGGTCGAATAATAAATTCGATTCGCGAAATATAAAAATATATCGGCTTTTCGCACCTCATTCTCGACGATGCATGACCGCGCACGCGAGTATATAGCTGCCTCTCTCTCTCTCTCTCTCTCATCCGTCTCGTTGCATCGGTCTCGGCGTTTATATACGCGTTTGTATTCGTTTTATCGGAAAAGGTCGAACATCGCGGTTACGTAGTCGCGAAACGATAAAGTATCATTGAGTGAAATTACTGTGGATCGCGTATATTTATAAATTGTCGTGATTCCGTTATCACGCGAAGCGCGTGCACTAGAATAATTCTCGTCACTGGTAATCCAGCGAATTAAGAGAAAGGTGTTGAAGACGGCACCGATTTTTCAGAAGAATTCTATGAAATTAAAAAATCATACCATTTAATTAAAAGACCTATTTTATAATAACGGAATTATAAATTTTCGAACCCAAGCGTACATTAATTACATTCAATTAGGTAATTTTTAATTTAATACGTGACTTAATTTTATTTAATTATTATATATAATTTTATTAAATTTACTATCGTCCATCAATTATGATTGTCTTGTAGATTTGTCCAAATGCAGCAATTCACTAAATGGAGACTCAAGAATCTTTTTTTTTTATCTAAAAGACGAAAAAAATTTCACAATGCTCCTCATTCGCTTTTCAGAAGAAAAAACGAGGATATCACGATCTGTCTCCGAGACGTGTGAAATAAAAAAAAAAGGTTTTGGTCCTCTTCTTGCAAATTCCGAGATTGTCGACGACTCGTTTGCACACATGCGTTCTGTTTTCAGCAAATCTCTCCTCTTTCCGTTTCGTAACACCGACACGAAATTCAAATTGTTCCAATCTATTTCCTTCTCCGTCCCGCTCGTCTTTGTCTCTCGCGTACGGATTTTCTTCTCGGTGTCTCCGTCGCTCTCGATTCCTTTGTCGTTCTGTTTATACCGGCGTAACTAAACTACCTAAACCGAAGCGTCGTATACGTGCCTGTACACGAGGCGAGTCGTTAACAGGAGCATTGTGTTCCAAATGCGAGCTACATAGCCTCGTGAACGACTCCGTGTACTTCTTCATTCTATTCTTCGCCCCGTTCTTCTTCTCTTATATTATTCTTCCTCTTCGTCGCTACGGCGTTATTCCGTTCTCTTTTTCTCTCCGCGCACAATATGATGCAACTTTTCAAAGACAACAGTTTGAATTTCTAAACGATCATCCATCTCGAAAGGCCATACATAAATGTACACACACGTACGCCCGTTTCATCTCTCTCTCTCTCTCTCTCGTCTCATTTTTTTCCTTTCTCTCCTATCCTCCATATCTTTTCTTCCCCCGCACTTCGAACAAACGTCGTATTCTCTCGTGAATAATCGCTATTATCTCTCTCCTCTTCTCCGATGTCGCAATTCTCGACCGAATTTGAATGGACCGACTTTCACATGCCCGCGACAATTCGTCAACTCGCTGGCCGCTCGGTCAGTTAGGAAACGTCGCTTCGATTAATTTTAATATCGTCCGAAAAATTTACTGAGATTTCTGAAAGATAATATATTAAGTGAAATCTTCTCAAACTTAGTAGAGAACACGATAAAGAACAATTTTATGAGATATTAAAAGTAAACATCGTTTTGATCAATTTTAAAATACATCTCGAAAAATGTACCGAACTTTGTGAAAACTTATGAAATGAATCTTCTATAGAGCTTGTCAAAGTCGATAATAAGAGAATGTATAAAATATTTCCAACTTTTTCACCTTTTTTCTTAAGATTCCAATAAAAGACTTTTGTCAAGTTGATGATATTCGTCAGTTGTTAAACATTTTCCACGAACTTAACCGCCTTCAATAAATGTTTATGGGAAAAAAAATCTAATAGATACTTGTGAAAGTTGATAAGAAAAAAATATATGAAAAAGTTACAACTTAACATTTTCTTTAAAATCGTCAAGCCGAGGACCAGTCGCATTTGAGAAACATATCAGGTCGATAAATTTTATCGTCAGTGATAATTTACCGAGCTGCTTTGTGGAAGAGAATAAAATAAAATCTGCTGAAACTTGTCAAATTCGATAAGGAGAAAATTCATGAGATGTTCGTAATTTTGGATCTCTCTCCCCTGCATGTTTGTTTTAATGTCAAGGAGGAAAAGCAGGGAGCTCGAAGGGCGGAAAATAAAGCAGTGGAGACAAGTTCCTCTGTTGGCCATCCAATGAATAGTGAATAAGCCAAGAGGGTGCGACGCTCCGTGTGTTATCGAGTCTCCATTTTTCAGCGTGTGAGATTTTTCCTCCTTGGTATAAGGAAAATAAGGAATCCCACACGAAATAAGGGTGTATCGCAGTCTCCTTCCGCTATCGGTATTCGAAATAACATTTGAATAAACGCAGTCCACTTATGTACCATCAGACGAAAGAGGAAACAAGAGACTCCGATCTTTCTTTTATATTCGAGTTCTTGAACCCAGATTCACAATTTTCCCGTCTTATTTCCGTCGTTCGAGCTCTGTCCAGATGGGCAGAAAAAATGAGAAAAAAGAGAGCGAGACGAAGAGAGAGCGGAATGACAAGAAAGCCTTCCACGACGATATTCGTACATCGAGAGGCGTAAGAGGAAGCCCGCGTCTCTGACTTTCTATTAGTGGCACAATGGGAACGTGGTTTTTTTTCTCCTGGTGGAGGAGGGACGTGCGGCATCTGTTAGGTCTCAAGTGGCAAGCGGCAGTCGGCTCGGCATCCCAAATACAGAAAAGTCAACTGGAACGCTTCCGAGTACTTGCCCATAGCGTATAAATTACAAAATGAGGTTTTCGTAAAAACTACACCGAGATTAGGGAAGAAAAATGTTTTACCAGGGGGTTGCCCAATGGATTTGAGGAAATTCGGAAAAAGGGAGAATTTCTCTCACGGGTTAGAGACACGATACATCACGTTGGTTCCCATTATAAATTATAAAATAGGCTTTTTTTGAAAACTACACCGGGACAAGGGAAAAACTTTTTTCCACAGAGTTGATAACTCAATTCGAGAAGTTGAAGCAAGCAAGAGGTTTCAATAAAATTCCGTTACGCTAGAATTAAATTAAATTAATTTACAAGATTGTTATAGCGTAACTCAAGCGAATTTAAACTAAAAACAAGGACATTAAAAGAAAATTTACTAATTGTAAGTCATCTATATACGAGAACGAAAAAGCATTTTCAGGGAAAACTTTACAAAAAGTGAATCTTCTACGAAATTGTTTAATAAAATTAATAAATCTGAAAAAAAAACAAATACAATATATTCAACAAAAAAATGTCCATCAAAAAAAATATTGAAAGAGAGGAGGTAGAATTCGTCACAGAATGTTTCAGTCCAGATTGAGAGAGCTTAAAAAAAACGATTTTAAGGGCAAATTATTTAAAAAAAGTATATATCGTCGAGTGTTTTAGGCGAATCTGATAAAGTCGGAAAAATTCGGGAGGATTTTTCTCACGAGTCGCACTCGATAGCCCGTTGGCTCCCGTTCGAGGAGAAAGCCATATCGTTAGTATTCTTTATAGGAGCAACGTGGGATATGCTCTACATAATGGAGTCCCAGCAGCAGCGAGCCTTAAGAGAGAGCTTCTCTCTCGCTCCCTCGTTTCTTTTGATGCCGGGCGTAGGGGCGATCTCTTGTTTATGTATGAGCGAGAGCGGACCGCGCTCACACATTCATGCACCAGGACAAACAGCCGAGAACACGTACAGACTCTTTGGAGCTTTCGAGTCGGAGAAGATTGGGAACGCGTACACTTGCCAAAGGTATAGCCTATTCAAAAAAAGATAAGAAAGAGACTGAGAAAAAGAGAGACGAGAGAAAAGAAGAGAGAATGAAATAAAAAAAAGTTGAAAATACGTGTGCTAGGTTATTGCAGAGGCAGAATCTCATCCGGCCCACGATCAAGCTCCATCTGCAATATCTCGAGCTCGGAACGTCTTATTAGCTGAAAAATCAGTAACGAGATCTGATGAACCCCATTTTTGATCGATCGATCTCACACCGAGAGAAATTTTGTAGACTATTTTCAATTATACTCAATAATCTTGCGTGAAACAATAAGGATTTATATAATTACTGCGATCATTTTATAATTTTATAATGCTGGAATTGTATTTCTTTCCGTATTGTCATAATATCGTGTATAGATATATTGTGAAAACTTTTTTTTTATTTCGCTATCGACTATATCAATAAGGCTGGTCGATTTGTGGATTTTTGTTAGTGTAACTTGAGAAAAATATTTCATTAATGCTGTTATCATGTCATAATGTTTCAAATTTGAAAGCTCAATTTAAAAGCTTGAAAGCCTAATTTCATGCAATAATATTGAATTGAGAGCAGAGAAGATCATCCCGAGCTAAAAGTTACATTTGATCAGAATTCAGTCAAAAACGATGCTTTTACGACTCAATTTCATTCTAATTTTTCTAATGTTTGAAAATATCATCTTCATTTCGATCTTCATTTAAAAAATATGTCATACCTCGGCAATGACAGATCGCATTCAATCACGCAGATATTTGTAAATAAAATTTGTTACTCACAGTCCACTATAAAATGATGAACAAAACTACGACTTATTGTGAAATAAACTATTAATGATGGTCGTCTTGCGGACTTTTGTCAGTACACGGATCGTAATATCTTGTCCTCCGCGTCTCTCACCGGCAAGAATAAAAGAAATGGGACGGGATTTAAAAATAATTTCGCTCCGCCTCGCGGTGTTAGGACGTTGAATGAATTTGACGACAGAATAAAAGCTACGAGACGAGAATTTAGTGGGAATATTTCGCGCGATTATATCAACTCTCGGTATCGATACTTTTTATTTCGTGGAGATGAGAAGACATGACATGGAGGAGAGAAATCGAGGGTAACGGAGAGATGAGAAAAACAGAGCGAACGAAGAAAAGAAAGAAAAAAAGGGATTGAAAAAGGAGGTAAGAATAATAGGGGAAAGAAAAGACGAGGGAAAAAGGGGGAGATTTATGTAATTCGGTGAAAGAACGGGTAAGGAGGATGGGAGAGGCGAAGAGGCGTTAGTTTGATTGCTATATCGAGTCTCGCTAACAAGCAAATCGATTAATATGAGAGAGAGGAGACAGCGCCCGCGCACGCGGCTCTCTTAGATTAATTCACGCTGCGGGAAATCGCTGCGATTTGGATTAATCATCGAGTCGATTGCGGCCCGGAGGGAGCGCCGGGAACGCCGGCCAGACAACTCCGGAGAGAAAGGGAAGAGGAAAAGAGAGAAATCCCCGTGTTGACTCTTCATATACTCTCTCTCTTTCTCTTCGCTATACGCTACGTTTGATGAAGCTCCTCCGCGTTAAAACACGCTTCCATCTTTCGCGGCTGAACTTTTTACCTCGCCCCGAGTTCCCCGCTGAATCGTGACCAGAGTCGATATGTCTCAAATCGCTACACACCTCCGTCTCTGTTCGAACAACCAATCAAGTATCACCGAGGATCCTTTTCTCCTTCTACGGGTTTATTAACTATACGCACACGAGTTATTTATCTTTCTTTTCCTCTATATTAATTACTCCTGAAATATTTTAATTTACTGTTCAAAAATAAACGTTCAGTGGGGAGAGAATGGAGGCGCTCGGTCGGTTTTGCCCATCTTCGATCGAAGATCAAAATCTTTTAATGCCAAGACTAATTTTTTATTTTTGTAATCTTGCAGCTGATTAAATTTTCGGGTAGACAGTATAGTTTCGCGTTAGAGAAAAATTCTTTAATTCAAACGTTCACGTGTAGAGATTTATTGCAATAATTATTATAAATAGGCAGAAAAAATGTTTCAACGATTTTACATAGTTGTTGGTAAAATTTAAATTTTGTTATTTATAGATTTTTAATAAAATAAACGATTTTAATATCAGTAATAATCGAAAATGAGACAATCTTTAATTTGAAAAGTGATCTCAGAATTCTTAAAAATCATCTTAGACAAAAAGTCCTGAGCCTTCGTCGTGCACCGTGTGAATTTCGAAAAATCCAGACGTGCCCGTGCTCTGTTTTTTTTTCTCGGAAAACAGAAAGGAATTAGAATGGATGCTGGAGCGTGTTGCTCTTTGCTCGCAAGTAAAATAAAAATGGTCGAGCAGAAAGAAATAAGAGAGACAGATGGGAAGAAAAATAAAGGGCATCAGTGGAAGCTGGATGCAAAACAGGGAAAACGTGTATATACGTGTGAACGAGAGAGAAAGAGAGAATATATATACTCGCGATGGAGATTTGTACAGAACTGGACCACGTGGAGCACGTGGCCCTCGGGCGCTCAATCACATCCGGAGAATCGCACGATGTCGCTCCGTTTTCTCGTTTCTCTGGCTTTCCTCGTCTCTCGTCATCGTCGCCGTCAATGTTTTCTCCCATAAACTGACACTACAAGAGAAATACGATCGGGTGGAGCGAAGAGAAGAGAAGATGAGGAGCAAGAAAAGTATAAGACAAGAAGAAGAAGAAGAAGAAGAAGAAGAAGAAAGAGAAGGAAGAAAAAGGTTTTGCGAGAGAAACGACACGAAGAAAACGAATAGGAAGACAAGGAAAATGAAACAGAGGATAAAGCAGGAGATGTGGGGAAGGCCAAAAAGAAGAAGAGGATGAAGAAGAGGGAGAGAGCCTTCTGGAGCGAGTGTGGCTTTAAGAAGAAGTGGGGCCATGTGTTCAGTGTCAAGTTGCTTAAAACCACCAGCGCGCACCCACGATACACAAATTCACAGTTGCCTTCAACTATCGGCGAAAAATACAACGTGTACGCTTCCTCATATATATTCCTTCTATTCCTTCCTCAATTTTTTTCTTCTCGACGTTCTCTCAACTTTCCTAGTAAATGTCATCCATCTCGCTTTGTATTTTCCACAACCCCTCCTTGATTATCATAATTCTTTTGAAGAATTTTCTGGTTTTATTGAGAGTTCACTGAAAATTGTAATAGTAAAAAATTATCAAGAGCTCTAAACATTCAAACAAATTCAATAAATTGAGAGAAAATTGAAAACACGGAATAAATTATTTAATACAAATTTTCCAGGCTGAAAAAATCAAAAATAACGAAATGAACGTTTTTGAGTTTAAAAATAAACGGGAAAGCGAACGTAGAATGTGAATAAATTTTAATCGTACTCGGCGAAAATAAATGTTCATTGTCGTGTCTTCGTGTAAATTAGAACTTTTGCCTGATTTTACACAGAAGGGTTTGTCGTTATTTCCACTTTCGAAAACACGAGAATAAAAGAAATAGAGGAAAAGAGCAGAGTGGATAGTTAGAGGAAGAGAGAGAGGAGCAGAAAAAGATAGAGATATAGAAAGAGAGAAAAGAGCTTAAGAGAACGTGCGTAACTGCCTTCCATACATCAAGAACAAAGCGCGGTAGGCTTAATGCGAGCTGCGTTCGTTTCGGGTACGATACGATACGAGCAGTCTCTCAAGATTTGGCCGGGAAACTCGCGTCAGTGTGCACTGGCACTCTGGATGTGTCTTCGAATCCTATTCATCCTGCTGCCATTAAGCGAAAGACCGAGAGAGCGAGATAGATCCGCGCGCTGCATCTCCACACATGCTGCAGGTACCTGCAAATTTTTCCTCTCTCTCTTTTACTCTCTCCGATTCCACATTTCCTCTTATTCCTCTCTTTCTTCCCTCTCTCTTTTGCTCTCTCGTCTGGCCTCTTGTGCATAAGCACCGACAAAAATTTCATTTGAAACTACAGTAACAACTCGCGTAATTATTCCAACATCCGTTTTCTTTCTTTTCCATATTTCTTACAATTACAACAAAAAAGCGTACTGCAATGACAAATGTTCGATGTATTTCATTCAGAAAAATAACTTATATTCCTGAAAAAATTGTTACGCAAAGACTGTTTTAATATCGTTTGATTGATAATGAATAGATGATTCTTGAGGTTGACACGTGAGCGGGACGCCACTGTACACGAGTTAATCCGTGCGCTTCACTGAAGTCTGAAGAACGTTCTTCGAAACGGGATCGGGACACTCGGTGAGTAGATTCATTCATTAAGCGAAGAGTTAGCTGACCGCGATTATAAATCAGAGTGCACTCGACCGCGATTCGTTATTCGGTGCATTGTTGCGCTAATAGCCGACTCTTGGTATCAATTTTCTACCGGGAAGCCCAGCGCCTCGTTTCTTCCTTTTTATTATATACCGGCGTCGAGCATTCTTATTTCGCGCTTTTCACTCTTTATCCTCGTTCCGCAATTAATCTTGGCAAGTGCGTCTAGCCAAAAGGAACCAAGAGCGAAGGACATATCGTCCGACATTGTTCCGAGCCACACGTCGGACCTCCCTGCAGTCGGGCGAAAATTCCGTTTACGTCAAAATATCCGACTTAATAATAGTACCGAGACGAAAGATCCGTATCTTCGATACTGACGATCCGAATAAAGATATGTATGAACATATACGAGATTCATCAAATACTCAAAACGATGGTCATTATATCGCATCGATGATTAAAGTTGAGTTCTTATTCGATGATGTGTTCAATTTTTTAATGAAAAATAAAGAAATTTTTATTCTTGTACTTTTGCTCTGTTGTTCGATACGCGATCTTGAAATATAGTGCACATGTTTCTGGCGCTTTGCATACACCTCCAAGAGATATAAGCTACTTTCTGACTGCTCTCGAAGATCCATCGTCCTCACTCGTTCTCCCTCCAACCGCGTCTTTTTCTTTTCTCGGTGTGCACTCACTCTGCCGAACGCGTTTTACTGCCGCGCGATTACTCATCCACGGTCTCGCGCCCTCGTACGTGTGCTACCATCAGCTCAACGAACAAAGAGTAATTATTCGAGAATTTCGTGGAAGCCATTAGCCTGCACGGTCGTGCGAAAAAAAAACAATTCTGAAGGAGGGGGAGAGAGAGAAATTGAAAAAACAAATCACTGTAAAAGATCGTAGGAGGAGGAAAAATGTGCAGTCTTTTGTTTTTCATTATTTTGTGGACTCATTTTTTTTGTTCACTTTTTCGCGCACTCATTTTTTAGAAGTTCATTTTTAATAACGGATTCGCCGATTGGTAATTTTTCGTGCGGTCATTGAATTCAATTTAAAAATACGTCGCCTCGAATTCGACGTGTGTTGAAAAAATAACTCGTGCAGATATTATTCAAATTGTATTACACTGTAACTGAAACGATCATTTTCATTACGCTTCATATCAAAACGTGGTAAAAATAAATTAATTTCTTTTTATTCAAGAGTTCGGTTTATCAATTATCAGCGTAATTGATAAACCGAGCTCATCTCGCGTTGACAATATAATTTGGAAAAATTTTTTTCACCAAGAGATGAATTCTAGAAATCAAAGAGCGAGAATAAAACATAAAAAAATGTCACCATGTTTTTTTTTATTAAAAAAAATTAAAATATAAACATAAAAAAAATTATTTTTCAAATTGATAAACGAAGAGATTATGAAGAGTGATAATTTAGCCTGTCACGATTTTTCGGTATCAAATTTTTTACGAGACTGGAAAGTGACGTTAATCGTACGTCGGCCTGTACGGAGGATTATCCCGAAACTTAAGTTTTGTCTATTCGAATAAATCCAGCGGGTCTGGCATTTCAAGACCCTCTATTGTTTCGGAAGATCTCGAGAGAATGTCTCCTTTTTCAAAGTGTCTTCTATCGCGGACCGCGCGCGGCGTTTGAAAATAGTCGTATATATTTTTTGTTTCTGAGACCCCGAGCGTTTCTTCCAGGCTTACCCTTTGTCATTCCGAAATGGGATAACTAATCTCCGGCTGAGAAACACGCAGGAGACAAAAGGCACGAGAGAGGGAGAAAAAGAATTCGAGTGAGGCGAGAGCGAGAGAGAAAAGAGATAAGAAAAATGGTTCACTATCGTATTAGTCTCGGGTCGTAACGTTTCAGAAAAGCTTCTAAAATCTCGTCATTCGAGATTTATTCTATTTTCTCGCCACACGTTCATCGTTCCTTCCCTTCAGTGCAACGTACGCGCACGAGAGAGAATAAAACGTTACAAGGAAAGAACATTTATTGTCCGACTCGTCATTCGTTCGCTCAACATTCTTCTTTTGGTGGCTCTCGTCTTTTTAAGACTTTTCGTCCAAAGAGGCGGCACGAGAGATAGAAAGAGAGAGAGAGCGAGTGATAGAAAAATGTACAAAACATGTGGCTCGTTCGAGGACGATTACGAATTCACTGGAGCGCTCGCCATACCTCGAGCCTGCTGAAGCTTTTTCTCGACGATTTCGAAACACTCTCGGTCAGACTCAAACGAATTTTTACGAGCGCTTTTCACGCGGAGAAAAATCGCTCCGAATCGGATATAAGAAAAAAAGAAAAGAGAGAGAGAGCGAAAATCTCAACCAAATACGAAAAAATGAAGACACGAGAGGTAACAAAAAATTTCAGTTCGCGTGTGGGTATTCGGTTTGGAGCGCTATATGTACTGCAGTCATCATTCTTTTTTACGATCCTTGGCCTATTTTAAAACAACGCCGAATCAGAGAAAAAGAGAGAGAGAACAAAAATCCGGCAGAGACAGAGCAAAGAAGTTGGAGAGCCTCGGGAAACATTAGCAGAAGCGTTTTCGATGAAGGGGGAAACCAGAGCACATGGGCATCCACTCTATAACCAAAATATCAGTCTGTATATTTCTTACTAGTTTTTTCTCTGGCTTTTAGTTTTGTGTTTTTCTCATCGTCACATTTTTTTTTGCGGAAGAAGAAACTCTCGCCGGATAAACAATGAGAATTCTCCGCATTATGTAAAATCTGCGTAATTTTTCGTTCGAGCACAAAGATCGTAAATGTTCGCGATTCTGACAAAATCTCCCCTCTGTTCTCGATGCATGAACGATGACGCAAATTTCTCTCGCGGTTGCTGTAAAGACTGGAAATAATTCGGTGTACACAGACTCGTTTATCGAAAAATGAATTTTGTTTCAAGTTCGCGCTTACTCGAGTGTTTCTTATCAGACAAGTTTTGTAGAGCATTTTCATATTCCTCTTTTCGACAATGTAAAAAATTGTATTATGTGAATTCATTTGAGAAGCTATTTTTTAATAAAAAATATATACATTAAAATATTTAATTATTTTTTCTAAATCGGCAATAAAAATGAATGCGAAAAAATTCTGTATCTTCTCACAAACATACAGAAATAGAATTTATTATTTTTTTAAATAAAAAAACATGTTACGATATGATGCGAAGTCAGACGATACGATTTTGGAGCAAACATATTTTTACTTCCAATTTATTTGGACAGAAATCGTCGATCGAGACGTGTGCCAAGGGACGAAGGAACAAGGGCTCGATCCCTGGAAAATGCCTCAGAGGGAGATGCCTCAGAGAGAGATTTTTTTTCGATTGATCGTATTTATTATACCTTGGCTTGTGCCCATAGAAAGAGAGAGAGAGAGAGAGAGAGAAATGAGAGAAAAAGAATTTCGCAAATTCACTTGAAGATAAATGTGTACATATAGGTGTGCATTCTCTCGTTCGCGTGCATGTTTATCCAGAGGGGTGTAACACGATCGTTTGCTTGGATTCCCGCAAAACCGCATCGAGGGCTCTCCACGTAACAACGCGAACCTGTCGAGGGCCACAATACCGAAAGAACGACGATCCGAAATGCGAGCGCAAGGGCAAATTCGAGGATTTTGTCACATCTCGAGTATGCCATACCGACAATTGACCCTAAAAGACTTTTTTGCCAGTAAAAAATTTAAAAAATCTTGAGGTGATTAAAAAATGCAAATTCATCGATAAAATCCAGAATATCTATCACGGCGATTGTGGAATGACAAAATAAAAAAATAAAAAAAGATCAACTTTTCGAAAAAGCGAAGAGGACCCAAACATCACATTTGACACTATAAATAAAATTTATTCGAAAAGAATTGAATAAAAATACCTATAAAAAATTAACACGAATTTTCCTGATGAATATACATGTGTATGAGAAATTTATAAAATTCAAAAGTAATCAGAAAATTTGAGCAGTTTGATAAGAATAATCAACGCCTCCATCCGTTGAAGATTGAACCGTCTTCTCGATGGAGGATCGAAGTTCAAAATCAGAGTCTTTCGTTAATTTTGGAGACGAGACGGACACAAAAGAGAAAAAAATTTTCGAGCATAACGAGAACAACGATGAGAAACAAATACGAGACGAGAGTAATAATTGACCCTTACTCTCGCTCAAAAAAATACGTCTAAGAGCTTGACTAAAAATAGGTTCACAAAAAATTTGTAAAATTTGAAAATAATCAGCAAATTTGAGTACTCTCTGATAAAATTAATTGATGTCTCCATCCGTTGAAGATTAAACCATCTTCTCAATGAAGGATCGAAGTTCAAAATCAGTGTCCTGTCGTTTTCGGGGAACAAGCCGGGTAGAAGAGAGTGAGCGAGAGAAAGAGAGAAAGAGAGAGAAAAAATTCTTCGAGGATGATGAGAACGAGGAGAAACGAATACGAGACGAGGGTCACTGGGTCAGATGTGTTGCACGCTCTCAGCATCGCTTCAACGCTCCTCCCCCGTCTCTCTTCCCTTGGTCTGCTCCGATCGTCTCCCTCAAAACTATTAGTCGCTCTTTCTCCTTTTCACATTGTCACCCTCTCTGTTCTTCTCTCTTTCTCGCCCTCGGGTTCTCCCTCGTTAAACACATGGCCCCGAGGACGGTCCAGAGGGTGGAAGCTCGAGAACGCACATGTACCCAAATTCTCTACGGCAAATCGATCAAACAATTTCTTATCGTTGCCATTTTTTATTAAATATTATATCAACAATTACTTTTTTCAAGCTCATTATCATCGGCTAACCTCGTGGAAAAAATATCTCGCCGGAATTTCCATCGAAGATTAAAAATTCCGATTGAACTCAAGCCTCGATGATGTCTTATTTTCTTACTGGTGGGACGAAAATTATGAAAGTAAACGAATGATTCATTCAATCGTAAGAAAAGTGACTCAATCTTGAGATTTTTTTGTTCATTCGGAGCAAAATTCTCGGTTGGATGTTTAACGTCTTTGACGAATATAAATAATTTTTTTCGCAGTGTCAAAATATGTTATCGAATGAGTAACACGTGTTCGATCGTCACGAGTATACACATCGTGCGCGTTTCTTGAAGGGCCCGAACGGAGAGAAACGGAAATTAATTGTGGAAAATTCAACACACCAGTGCATGTCGTGCTCCGGGACTCACCTGCAGATCGTGCTCATATCATCTTGCCCGCGTAGCGGCTCAGCGATTTTTTCCCCAATGTCGATCCGGCAAATCGATAGCGAGTAGTCACGATTAAGATTCTCAGTATTATTATCTTTTTTTCCCTCTCAATCCCTAACAATCACAATCACAAGAGAACTCTTTTGCCTCTTCGAGCACGCACAGTTGTTCACAGTCGTTTCTTCACCGTCTCAATAGCGATCCTTTATATCTCTATTTTTTTACGACTCAAGCACTAACCGGACCACTGAATCCTCGTTGCACATCGGCCGATCGAGAGAGAAAATTTCATATTTCCCCCGAAGGATCGAATTTTCACCAGACCCCGGAACTCGATCTTCGTTTACAATATTATTTTTCAATTATCGTTGATGATTTTTCACGTTGTAAATTTATATCGCGACCACATCAGCCGCGGAATTATGTTTACAAAGATTTGAATCGAAAAATCCGATATAAGCGTTGAAACTTGTTATTGTTTATTAAAAAACAAATTAAAAATCGACACTAATTACATTCGAAACTCTCGTAGTTTTACGTTTACGTTTAAAGTTGATATTATCGTCGAAAACCGCACCTCCGACCGTTATTAATATCTTGTCTATTGTAACTGTTATTATCATTGAACATAATCGAATTTGAAGATTCTCGAAGAGCGCTGAGTGCAAGCCTTACGACCGCGAGGATCTATATCGTCAAAAACCGAACTGACAACAACAGAGACGTAACAACAACAACGGTATTATTAAAATAATAAAATTGGAGAACCGATCGATCGATTTCAATTATGCGACGAGTATGATTAATTAATCTTTCGCTTTTGACATCTATCTTTCTCTCTCTCTCTCTCGCTCTTTCTCTTCCTCTCGTTCCCTCTCTTTCCTGTATCCGAGAGCTTTCTCCTTTTTTTCTCGGTAGCTGCGTGTGTATACAATAAAGTGAGAATATAATATCGCCGCGGCCTCGGAGCGTCGGCTGACTGACTGAAGAGCGCGCGAGGTAGCGAGGTCCGCGGTGGGACGACGAGGCCGCAGAGAGACGTTTCGGCAGGCGCTGGCTCCGGCGCAGATCGCGTTCGCCCCCCGTCCGCGGGCGTCATTCTCTCCGCCACCGCCCGGCGCCTCCTTCCCTCCCTCCCTTTCTTCTCTCTCTCGCGCGCTCTCTCTCATTCTCTTGTGCAGACCTCTCTCCCCCCCCCTCGCCCTCGGCCCCACCACCATCCCCGAAAGCTCATCGCTCTCTCCCGCTCGATCTCTTTCTTCTTCTCGGTCGACTTTCTCGCTCCATCCCTTAGAGAACACCCCACTGATGAATCTGTGGAGCCGACAATCGAAGGAGAACGAAGAGAAAGAGAGAGAGAGAGAGAGAATGAAAGGAGGGGAATAACACCCCCGCGTACGTCTCTCGACGACGTCGCGACGCCTCTGGCTCATTTATTCTTCTCTCTCGTTCCCACCAGTATATTTCGTTTCACGGACACGAGTCTTCGCAACTGTGCGGACCCATCGCCAACACACCAGATGTCGCTGTCAAGTTGGAGATTCGGAGGAGGAGCGACAAGGATGGAAAAACCTATCGGGCGGCATCGGTACAAACGATTTTGATGTCCCCACCCTTTTTGACGTTTCTCTCTCTCTCTCTCGGCTTTTTTCTTCTCTCCGCGCGCTCTCTCGCTTCGTCTTTTGCCGGATCTTCTTGTTTTCCAGGTCTTTTTCTATTTCTCTCTCTCTCTCTCTCTTTCCCTACGAAGCGTTTTTCTCCTTCTCTCTCGCTCGTGTACGAACAACGTGGCTGAGCAGAGTCATACCGCGGCTCAGTAGTAAAAGCCGGAGTGGAGCGTGCGCGGCGCGCGCTCTCAGCATCCGCGGCGAGCGGCCGCCGAGAGCCAACAACGAGGCAACGCCCCTTCTCGGCCGCCAGGCATTCAGGCAACGCCTACTCTCTCTCCCGTACACCCACGCATACAACGTTTTTCCCCTCCTCGATTTCCCCCTCCTGCCGAACAGAACGAGATAAACCCCTGTCTCTCTCCCCCCCCTCACCCTCCTACTCATTCCTGCCGCCCCGAGAGCCACGACATTCCGAGGCCCCGCGGCCGGCTTTCGCGCCGCACCGACTCCGTGACGCCCGCGAACGACCCCCCGCGCGGGGAACACCCCCCCTGGTCCCGGTTACGCGATAAAAAGTATACGAACGTTTATTGTAGAGCTACCTAAGCTGCCGAGACGATGAAAAAAATTCAAATGACAATACGCGTTCCGCAGACGTTATTGGAATTTCTTGGGAGTTGTAGAGAACACCTTCCTGATCAGGAATGATATTGATACCGTTTTCTGAACAATTATCAAAACATTTGTCACCAGCTGTCATGTTGACTTTTGTCGAATCTCCCAATAAGTTGACGATTTTTTATTTATCTTTATATGATCACTGGTTAGATTGAAAATTTGATTTTCAGCGATCCATTCATATTTATAAATGTTGATGTATGTATAAAAATTTGGACAAATAATAATTGCAATCTTTTTTGTGGGTAGAATTTTTTTTCTATGAATTCATGAATCTCGAAATAAAAATTCGTATAAAATGTACATTTTTATTTTGATGAGGTATCTGATGAGTTGTGTTGCCATCGTTGGTGGGCAATTGCACGTCAATTTTTATATTTTGATTCATACAAAGAGGTTTTTTGATGTTTAGAACCGAGCTGAACATTTTTTGATTATTTTCTTTTTTTTTTCTTATAATTTTATGATTATACACGGTTTTGGTTAAAAGCGAGTGGTTTCACAAACGTGCGAGCCTCATTGACGTCTTGAAATAATTATTTCCAAGAGAGAATTTACTTTTCGGTTTCAGTTCTCAGAAATAAGTATATAAAGGTTTAATTAAAAAATACTGGGAATTTCAATTTTTTGGGACAAAAAGAATTCGCTCTGCTCTTTCGACCTTTAAAAAAGCTGTAAAAAAGCTCAAATGAATATTACCGGAAATTCCAAAGCTTACCCTTATACATTTAATGTATGCCACTTTGATTTAACTATTAATTCAACGAAATATAGATACACACATCAGTTTTTAAAATGTAAATAATACACAATTCTAGTATTTTATATAATATATAAAACGAGACATACGTATAGAATAATATAAGAATTTACTTAATAATCATAAATGAAACGATGAAATTAATTTAACTGAGTTTAAAAAATTATATGCATTACATAAAATTATCGTTCATCAAATTATTCATCAATAATCATATAAAACCAATGATCGATTATATAGTTCAATCAACATTTTCCGAAAATAAATGCGAAATATAGTGATTGATGAAGATTCTCGTTGGGAGTTCTTCAAGATTTTTTGCAGATGCGTGGTTCGCGCGCGAGTGGTGTGCGGCGCGCGAGCCGAGAACCGAGAGCGGTGTGGCTTGCGCATTGTCTATTGTTCCGTTTGGCGGCGCGGGGGACGTTGAGTACGCGGAGGCGGTTGTATACACCGCGCAGCAGCCTCCCTCCCCGCGCGCGTCCCCCTCAGGCGAAGCTACGGATCCAATGAAGGCGACCAGGGTGGGAGTCGATCCCGTTTCGATGGACCAATAGCACGGGAGTTACACCCGCACAAATCACAATGCTCATTGTTGTCGCTCGACTGTCCGCCCACCTTAACCTGCTTCCGTCCCTCCTTCCCTCCTGCTCGATTCGACGCTCCGCGACGAACCCGTGGAATAAGCTCGTGCAGCATGCCTATATATCCGAATGGCCGGACGACCTCGAGCTTATTATTCCCTGGGTATATACACCTGCTTTTCATTTTTACTTGCACGATTAATGGGAAAATAAAATGCGTTCACAGGTGGCTCGCGGCGCGTGCTCGCTTCCGCCTCCAGCTTTTTCATTCGTCCGGAATTTATACGGTCACTCACGTGCGGGATTCACTCGCGTTGAGTGATTCATAAATCGATGGATAATGTTTCTTTTCCATATATATTCGAAATATTCAGCCTAATACATACAATATAGATATGGACATATCATTTTTATATATTTATCTATTACATACATTATAAGTATACAGTATAGACATAATAATATGTATAAAATAATACATATAAGAGATGGATACCAATTTCATTGGAATCATTATTGATACGATTTTTATTGTAATTTTCAGCTATTCAGAAATTAGTCGGTATAGAGTGATTCTTTTTGTATAATTGAAAATATTTATTTTGAAGAAAATATACGAGTTTGTATCTAAGGAGTACTAATATATGTAATTAAAAGTTTTGGATTTGATAAGGGTGAGATGTTGCAAATAATATTATGATCATTTACTATAATAAAGATGAGAAAATTATTAAGATCTTTCCAGCGAAAATAACAGTGATCAGGATTTATTAACGGTTAAAAAAAGGTTTTTTCAGATTACGTTCATCTCATGTTCGTCTTTTTTTAATAAATAAAAAGAAGGAGACAGAGTTTTAATTCTTTCAAAACTCCACATACAAGTGATCTTAGTTTCAATCCTGAATGAATGAGACAGCACAAATTTCGGAAATTCTGATATTTTCAATGTTTATATTTTTTTCGATCAATGTTAGAGTTCTTCTCTACGTATGCAGAGGCACCAAATAAAAACGACAAAAGAAAATTCTTATTATGACGCAAATATCCAAAGAATGCAAGACACTTTGACTATTTGAAAAAAATTGGCAGTCGTTCGAACGATTTTCAGTATTTTCCCGTGTCCTCTTGAGTAAGAGCGATCAAGAATTTCGACGTATATATGCGAAAAATGCTGGGATAAACTCATTCGTTTTTCTCTAATATATAGAAGAACGCTCGCAATGTCTGAGTGAAGAGGCGAGCTCGTATTATTTTTCAGGTGAATCGAGGCATGTGCGCACGGAGGAACGGTACGCGAGGATGTCTCTGGCAAAGCATCCGTGCCCTCCCCTTCATGCCCGGATGTTCAGTTGGCGTGTGCTTTATGTAGAGAGAGAAAGAGAGAGACAGAGAGAGAGAGAGAGAGAGAGAAGAAAGAGAGAGCCGGAGAGAAGCGAACGAGAATGGCGTCGGTGCGCATCCCTTTCATGTCTCCCAGGCAAACCTTTTGCCCCCGACTCCCTCTGCAACTTGCCATTTCTCCCTTTCTCTCCCTCCTTCCCAAACTCCCTTCCGCATTCTCTCTCTCTCTCTCTTTCTCTCCTTTCTTCTTCGCTTCAGTCTCTTATCCTACGAGAGCGCTCCCTGAACAGCAAAACCAACTCTTCGTCTCTCTAGTTTTCCTGTTTTTCCTTCTCTCTCACTTTTTTTTTCTTCTTACTTTCTCTCTTTTCCATTACTCGAATTCTCCCTTTGCTCTTTCCCGTTTTCATCCTTTCGCCTTTCTCCACTCTCCAGCAGTCTCCTCTTTTTTCCATTCTCGAAACAGACAAGAATTCTTTTTCCATCCCCTAATGCGCGTAAAATCTCCAGAGGAAAGATATCTCAAGTAATTATCAGAAAGCGTTTTAACGTAATTATGATTGGGAAATATAATTTAGAATAGTATTACGAGAGAATGAGAATCGGAAAACAAGAGGAGGATGCAATGTTCAATCACATCAGACGACGAATCCTTTTTTTTGTCGTTTTTATCTATGAGCGAATCGAGAATTTCACCTCGAGCTTGAGCTCTTTATCTTTTGTGATACGAACGCTTACTGGGAGATTTATCATTTCTCGATTTCCTCAGGCCATCTTTGTCAGATCGGCAGGGCGAACCGGGAACACAAAAAACATCGAGAATCGTCTCAGGTCGCAAAAAGTGAAATCATACACATACCGATCGTACGCCGCGAAATAAGAAGTCAACTCGATGCTTTTTTTTCGACGGACTTTATGCATAATAGGACTTGTTCTCGATCTCATAATTCAACGTTCAAGTATGCAACTGTAAATCAATAGAAAATTATAGATTGAGAGAGAGAAAGAGATATGAAATAAGGAAGAATGGAAAAGAGAGAGAGAGAGAACGATAGAGAAAGAAAGAGACCAAGAAAATGAGAATAAAGACTAAAAAATACTCACGGTTAATCGCCACTTGTCCACTCATATCGATATATTAAGTATTTAACCTGTCACAGATCGATGCCTTTTCTTGTTGCCTCTCATTAACTAGTTTTCAGATTGTGTTGTCTGCGTGTTATGTTTTTCAATCTATTTTATTATCATCGCGTACAAAACCCTCGTCGGAAAAAAAGTTCGTCACATCGCGAGTGGATAGTAATTATATGTGGTCAATATGTTACTGAATGATTTTTAATTCAGCGTATAATTGCCGTTGATATACAACTGCCATTATACAGCTGCAAAGGTGATTAACCATGTCACTATAGAATTATAATTATATTTATTTTTATGTATTTAAAGTACGATAATATAGTCTTTCCATCGTGAAGAAATGATTTTAAAAAAGTTTTGTATGTAGAACAAAAATATTAAGTAACGTTTTTTATCGACCATATTTTTAAGTTATGTTTTAAAGCTGAATTTCATTCTTATATAACATCAATAACGATTATACTTTAATTACACCGTCACACAAAAAAACTGGCGATTATTATATACTTTTGACCGGACCCACCTATCTTTATGTATTTTGACGCACTGAATTCGAATTCGGGGTCAATATACCTCCAAATTTTCGAGCAAAATGCAAAAAACCGCTAAAAATAGTCAAAAACAGCGAAAAATCGCACTTGTATCTGCGGGAAATTTTTTTTAACTAACTTAAGTATGATATTCTTGTGTATTTTGATAAACTGTATTAATATCTGTAGTTACTTTGCCTGTACAGCTTCGGAATTGAGAGAAAATTGCGGAACATCGTTAAAACTGACTGAAAAACGCGAAAAATCGCACTTTTATGAGTAATCAAAATTTTTTAAGGTAGTTCGATCGCAAAAATTGTTTTCTTACGAAAATTTTGAAAAAATGTATGTTTTGAATGAATAATTTACAAATCGATTGATAAAAGAGAAAAGTAATTCTACCGTCTAGTTTTTTAGTTATTCGATTTTGAAGTTTTGAGATTCTTCCATTTAAATGCATGATATATGCGTGTTAAACGCAGTGAAAAAATACGTTTTTCAGAATAACTCAAAAACGGTTTTTACCATTTTCATAGAAAAAAAGGAGATGTTAGAGTACTTCGTAAAGAATTTTCAGAAAAAAATGAGCTTGGTTTACCGTCCAGTTTCGGAGAAAAAAATTATTTAGTGAAAATCACACACTTATTTCAGTGAGAGAATTTTCAAGGTTCGCAAAATGGCAACGCGGAAATTTCGTAAAAT
>JAPYYX010000329.1:0-68221 GCA_030522605.1 Cremastinae sp. B BG-2022a | reverse complement strand
CGCGCTTTAGTACGATATATGTATTTCCGTCTCGCAGTTCCGTCCCTTTTTTTCTCGAAAGGGGTACCGTTTTAACAGACGTTTCACGTCAAAAAAATGCTCGAGGGATGCTCACCGGTTGATGATACAGTTAATCTTTTTCAACAATTCCGTAAACCGGCCTAGTCGCGAGAATGAGTCGCATCCTCGTTGAAGGAATCACGTACTCGCATTATTTCAACCGCACACGTGTTCGATCGTGAGGATTCGTCCGTGTGCATGAACCAGGAGGGGCGTTCTTACGTCTCTCGTATTTTCTTCTCTCCGTTCCTCTTTACTTTTTTTTCCTTCATGGACGTCGCGTATCTAACACGAGATCGTGGCTCGAATAAGCAAAGTTAAAATATCGTCTCCCCTTCTCTATTTTCTCTCTTTCTCTAAATCTCTCCCTCTCTTTTTTTCAGTTGAGAGAGCATAAAAATGCACGTTGCCTTCACCTCGCTCTCGTTATACACTTTGACCACTTTTATGAGCCACAATCATGCACTTCGTTAACCGAGAATTTTCTTTTTCTCACCGCGGTCTTTAATTATGTGCGTTAATTTCCTCCTCGCGAGGAAAAGTCTGTTGCGAAAAGCGAAAAGGAGAGAATGTTTTTTTTTCCGAGGGAAATCGATGTCTACAGGATATACGCGAGCCAAACCTGCATCGGGGATCAAAACAATGGATTCGGAATAGGACACGTTCATTATTCTCTGTACAACGACTCGAATCGGTAATTCTCTTTCTCCGCGCGAAGAAGAAACGTAAAAAAAACGTGCTGACACGTAACCGGGTCAGCGGAACGAGGAATTGACGAGGAAAGAGCAAAGGGTGTCGTGTCCGTTTCGAGTATTGTCAACCTATAATAACTGGTAGATATGTTGATAAGGTACAAAGTATTCAGTAGTCAGAAACATTTTTCTTCGCCGATGCGCCAAGAATCTTTTTATTTTGCGTTGTGTTTAGAAATTGAAATTGAAGATTGGGAGGGTGCAGGCTTGTATACGAGAAAGATCGCTAATGAATTATATTGATAAGAAAATGGTCAAGGAGAAATCCTTTGACAATTGCTTTGGCTTCCTATTTCCGGTTGCAAATGTATTAAACCGGAGAATCAAGTAGGACGATCTCGCAATGCTTCAAGGATAAAGATTTCGATAAGGAAGTACAGAGGTATGCACTTAAACGATTTCCAAAGAGAAATTTCAGGAGTGCGACAATACATTTTAAAAGTCTCATCTCTTAGCTCCTTGACAAGAATATCTTAATTTTAGAGAGTTGTTCAGAATAAAGGAATCAGCTTTATTTTTCGAAAAGGTTACACTAGTGAGAACTCGGTCGGACTTCATATAATTTTTGTAATAACTATTCCATTATTTTGCATACATTTTAATTTTTCAAAAAAATTTTAGAAATATTATCCAAGTTTTTAAAATATTTTCGTGCAATTTTTTTTTCATGGGAAATAATATTGTAGGCAAGGATTTTGGGATATTGAGGATGGGAATAAAAGTAATTTCTTGATGGTTCGGATACTCGTTGTTTGCGATTCGATCGTTATCGATCCGTTCGCGGTGCGACCTCGTGCCGCGACTTCTAATTGCAAAACTTGCAACATTCTTCCTTTCTCTCTCTCTCTCTTCCAATTTCCTGCGTTCCACCTCTTTCCGACTGTCGAGTACATCTTTCGACTCTTATCTGTTAGCGAGTCAAGCCAGACCACCATTGTGCCCGAGCCCGCACGTAAATTGAATTCGTCGAGTAATTATCGTGATTAGACAAAATGCCTTTCTCTGTTAAACTTTTAAACTTCTTCAATCACCACATTCCCTCCACTCCGTCAAAATAGTTTTTTTATATTAATAGTTTTTTAGTTTTACGTTGTTTTTTCAAAAGTGAATGCACTTTGGTAATTATTTACATTTTTTGCGGCAAGTTATAAAATAGTTGCGCTCCAAAAAATATTTATCATCTGAGAAGGCAGATTTTTTTAGGGTTCTGACTTACCGATCGTCAAGTAGAAAGAGTTCGTGACACATCAGACAAAAAGTACGAAAATAACCAAATCAAGCGATTTTTTGAAAAATGTTTGGATGGCGAAAAAACATTTCGTCTCAGTTTGAATACGATTCATGACTTCAATTTAAAAAACGCGACGTATTCTTTTATCTTGAGAGAAAATTCATAGAAGTATTCGACCTTATCATCAAGAAACTCCTGCCTGACCGGTCAAGTGAGAAAAGATCGGTAGAGATCGGTAATCGGCAAGGTAGATGTCTACAAGCGTAGTCGACTCATCTTCATCCATTTATTAAAATACATAGAATCCTGTCACGTTTGCCAAAAAGACAATTGTCTGTCTCGCATCCGGTTATTATTCCGTACATAAAAAAAGCATGAAGAAAAAGACGAGATTCCAATTCAAGAAGTTTCCAGCAGAGTGTAAAAATAAAAAAAAAACTAGAAAAAAGTTTCACGCTCGCAAATGAGGAAAAATGGGAAAAAAGAGTAGACGAGAGTGTTAAAGAGTGGAAAAACTCACCATGGATGTGAAATAGAACTTTTCGAACTCTCGCTCGTGGAGTCTGGCCGTGGTGAGGGTAGTGGCGGCGTGTTGAGCGTGTTTAGCGAGAACGTCCTCTCCCTTCTTGCAAAGCCAGTTCAACACCTGCAAGTATAAGATCATGACGTGCGATATAATGCATAGGGCCGCATTTTCATGCAGAATAAACCATAAATATCATATATACATGTAATAATGATAAATTTACAAGATAATGATTAACGATGAGCCAGGAGGCAGCGGCGATATCTCTTCTGAGAGATATACTTAATAAATCCCTCGCTTCGCGCACACGTGGACCGCCGATATACACACGCGTCCCCCTGCTTTGCTCTCCTTTTATTTTCTCATCATCGTTTCAGATATACCGGTGTACAAATACCGGCCGTATGCGCGGGAGAAAAAAAGAAGGAAAAAAAAGAAGAAAACGGCGGAGAGATCCAACGTCCGATTTCGAGCGTCACAGCGATGCGATCTCGTTTCGCCGCCTCTCCTCCCGGGTATAAATATATGATAATATACGCGTGTGTATTTTTTTTTCCGGAGTCGACAATTGGATCGCGACCCCGAAAAAATCTCGACGGAAAAGGGGAAAAAAATGCAGAGAGAGAAAAAAAACGAACAGGGCCGAAATGTCCTTCGGCCTTAAACGGAGAAGCAATTTTTATCCGCGAGTACTTTGATATAGACACGCGCGTTTGTACATGCCGTACAAAATCTTTCATCTTCCCGGGACATGGTTCGGAAATTGCCCGAGGCAATGTGTGCTAAAAAATCGAACGACTTTTGCGAGGTTTATTTTTTATTCCCTGAGCGAATGGATTCAGGAGTAACGAAATAGGAAAGAATATGCTCGATGTGAGAGTCACTCGATGGGAAAAAATTAAAATTTGATTTTCCACGAAAATTGTGGGAGGAAAAAAAAAGAGGTTCGCGAAGAATCGGGTCACTGGGCCATCGAGGACTTACGCACGATATTAAAAGCCCGGAGAATCCTTCCACTGTAACGCCGAAATAATATATCTTGTAAAACCCGTACGACGGCGTGTTGTGCGCTGATAAAAGAAGCGTTCTCGTCTCGTTCGCGAACGAGCATCATCGAGGAACATAAAATTTGACGAGCGAGCACTTGAAACTGCTGCCATTTTGTAAACCTGTCTCGCGTTACAGGTGTCCGCCGAGAACAAAAAGAAGAAGAAAAAATAAAGAATCGAAA
Source organism: Cremastinae sp. B BG-2022a (assembly GCA_030522605.1). Classification (NCBI taxonomy): domain Eukaryota; kingdom Metazoa; phylum Arthropoda; class Insecta; order Hymenoptera; family Ichneumonidae; species Cremastinae sp. B BG-2022a. The sequence continues at coordinate 64,421 of JAPYYX010000329.1, read as the reverse complement.
AATAAAAAGTACGAAACACAACTTTCAAATCATCGTACGAGTATACGCAATTTGAGGAAAAAAACGATAAAAATCGCTATTTTCTCTTTCGAGACGGATGTAAAAATCGCGAGAGCTTCCGAAATTAATTGAACGATAAATTTCTATGAAATTTCGAAAATTTTTCTGAAATTTAATAAAACAGCGAGGGATAGAAATGAAGAGATGAGAGAGAGAAAAAGAGTGTGGATTTTAATGAGGATACAATTTACTCCTAATAAGAAGATATGCATCATATTTTACGAGCCGCGCGTTTCGCGAAGAAAATCCTTCCCGGCTGGTTTATCTTTATCCGCGGCAAGAGATTTTCTCCGCAGGTAGAAGCGTTGCCGAGCCATGTACGGATTTTCTTCGCGAATCTTTTCGTCTTCGGCTACCGCGCTTTTATGTACGCGAACGAGAAAGAGAGCGGAGAAGGGAGAATGAGAGAAGGAGTAGGAGGCAAGGAGGAGGAGGAGGAGGCGAAACGCACAGAGAGCGAGATGTTTCCTCTCGCGAAGGAAGAAAAGAAAAGAAGAAATAGCTGGCCGCGACTATTAAAGCCTTGAGGCGCCGCAACGCGAGAGATTTCAACGAGAGGAAAAGAAGAGGAACGAGAGGATTCGCGTTTCTTCTCGCGACTGTATAATTCTCTGATGGTAAAAGAGAGTACATGCCTCCAATACGAGTACACACCTTTTGCAATTCGCCGACACACGAGCTAGCATGTATCGTTAAAATTTGAATCGTAAATCGAAGATGAAGAAATATGCGAGCGGTAGAAATATCGACCCTTACGAAAATTGTACCCGTGTACTGCTCTCGAATTTGAGTTTAACTTTCCTTCCAGCAGCGAAAAGAAATTCAGTTCGAAAGGAATTTCAAAAATCTTTCGAAAAGTGGTCAACAATTTTCCAAGATTCGTGCAATTATCGAGAAAAAGTTAATTTTTCGAAAAAGAGGGATACGGAAAACGTGTGAGCGCTCTTGAATTTTTCTCTCGCTTTCCTATTTTTCCCTTCCCTCGTTTCTCTTGAGATTATAGTTATTGCGGCAATAAAGTTTCATGGCTTATTTGTTCACCGAATTGTCGTCGTCTTCGCCGTCGTCGTATATACGCAACACGCGTTCTATCGAGGAAATAAAAGTAAATAAATAAGAAAACCTAAAAAAAGGACAAAACGAAATAAAACTTTGCCGACTCGGACAAGAAAAAAGTCACTGTCGTCAAAAGCGTTACAAAAATAAGAGCATGAAAACGAGAAAAAGATCGTATGAGGATTCTGGAATAAAAAATCGCCATAAAAATGAAGAAAAAAAGAGTGTCGGAAATATTTTTATGGAATACTTTGATGAAATTCGGTCCTGAATAAATCGAAAAAAATTGACGAACGTAGGTGTTGAATCGCATCGAAGAACGGACCGTGGGAATTGGCCGCGAGTAAACACACACTGGCGAGAGAGAAAATAAGTGGCGAGCGAGGGAGAGACATGTGTAAGGATGAAAAAGAAGAGGAGAAAGAGTGAAATGAAGGAATTCATCGAGAGCCACGCGTCCAGCATTCAGAGAGCAGAGCTAAAAGCGAAATCGTGTTTCCGCACACGCTTCTTTGCCGAGCCAATAATAAGTATTCTTGTAGATCCTAAACATATTGTGTGTACTCTCTCGCATGGGCATAGAAACGAGATGTACAGCGTGTATCGAATCATGAAGGGTCATGTGTCAATGCTGCCGCTGCCTGTGCTCGCTGCAGCCCAAAAGCCGGAAGACATTAATAAGTTGATGTACAAAAATCAATGGGAAGATAACGGAACATTTTTTTTTCTATTTAAATAAGAAAATGAACATTTTCCGACCAATATACACTTTCGAAATTCTTCTGTGTTTTTCAATTCTTATTTAAACGACGCATTAGAATGAGAATAAAAAATTACAATTTTTATCAAATTACAATTGTCAGTTTTCTTTATCGTTTTTTTTTCATCCACGTTGAAAAGAATATTCTCATTTTTTTCCCGCTATATTATATATTGTTAACGTGTCTCCGGAGTACTTGAAATTCTATTTATTTTCATAACGTGATCATCCTGATTTCATCTTGAAATATCGGAGGATGCGTTCGACGAGAAAGAAAACAACACGTTTTGACGCTCGGCTCATTTGAATATCCGAGATTTTAATCGAGACTCGTTTTTTTTTACTGCAATCGTGGACCCACGAGACCGGATAAATTCCGTTTCGTTATTAATTCGTTTCAATGTCTAATCGTGTGCATTCGAATAATGTCATTCTATAAATCCTGAAGAAAGTTATCCCTAAGAGAGACGTTCGTGGAGAAAAATCCTCTCGTGGGGACGACGAGAGAAAAATCTTTCTCTCTCTCTCCCCCCGATACGAATAAATCTTGGAGCTCGAAATCTCCAAAATCCTAATGAGGGTAATTACATTATAAATTATCTCCTAAAAGTCACTCTGTTTGTGGCTAATAAATTCAGTGCATCGTAAACTCGGCGCTAATATTCTCGATTTTCGAGGAAAATATATGTACCCCGATACGAGAAATTAAATTTTATTTCCCCTCGATAAATCACGAACGATCTTCGTAATTGTACGATGATCTCCACTCGTTTTCCAGGATCGCCTGGGCGTCGTCTCCACGAGAGATGAAAAAAAGAAGTCGAGTGACAAAAATGACGGGAAGGAGTAGAAAAAAAATATGAAAATGAATTTTAAAAAGTTTAAAAAAAAACGAAAGAGGAAGAGTGGTCCTCACTCGTGAGGCCAAGAGACGACGTGCACACGCGTATATAAAAAAAGATGAGAAAAAAGGGACACGGACGTCATCCCCGCGAGAAGAGGGAAACGCTCGTTCGTTGAATAATTCATTGACGGAATATCTCGTCGAGCGTGCGAGAGGATCGAGTGGATCGGTAGCGGAATGAAGCAGCCACCAAAGACAAATAGTCGAAGGATATTCTCGAATGTGTTGCTCCATTCTCGAGAAGTGTGTCTTTCTCAAAAAGCATTCATTCTTTTTCTTCTTCCCCTTTTTCCTCCTACCTGACTCGCCTAGCGTATTTCCAGACTAAACGCCGGAATAAAAATCCGAGAGGAAATCGTAAAACGATTTTTTTTTCGAGAAACATTTTTATTTGCTAAAAAAACACTGAAAATATATTTTTTATATAAAACGAAGTATCTGCGAATAAACAGCAATTCGTATAGGATTTAGAAAAGCACGATGCGGAAGGAATTTCCTAAGTTAATTTTCTTCAGGAATATTTCTCTCCACGTGGAGTCTCAATGTTTTTTCTCGGCCCTCCGCGACGTTTCACGCTTCTTTTTCTCCTTTTCTACCTTTTTCCTGTTCATGAGCTAACGAGAGGGATTCTTTCACAAAATGCATATTTTGTTTATTCAACGCCCACGCGAGAGCATCTCTCCTCGCTTCTTGGAGATCGAGGAGAAAAACGAGTTGAGGAAGACGAAGAAAAAGGGGAAGGTATAGAATAACTTGACGATGATGATGAGAAGTAATTAGATAACAAAATAATAGTCTGAACGATATCTCGTTACCGGATGGCTCGCGGAACTTTGGATTGCTCGCTTCTTCTTCTATATGTATACGCCTCATCTTCATTATTTTTATCCAGCAAGGACTTCAGAACGGAATATTCAGTACTTCGGTGTACTTCTCGTATATAATGCGCCTCTAAAGTTACAACAATAAATAACGCTCCGAACGGACGGATGAGAGAAAAAATAAAAAGGAATATGACGGTAAGGAATGCTGGCTCGAAAATCGAGTCCTTACCACGTGCGTCCCTAAAATAACAATAATAATAATATTTTGAATGATAAATAAATTGCGAGGCTAACAGGAGCGACGGTAAATATTTGACAGGACGATAAATCAAGAGTCGTAAAAAACGTTTTTCTTCTTAAACGTTGAAAAAGTGTTTGCATTATCGGTTAATTAGCGTGAAGCTTTTTTCACACAATTATATTCGTCACAAAATTGCGAATAATTCGAGAGAATTTTCTTTTCTATTTTTATTAATGATTTTTTTTTCAATTTTTTTAATCCTCTCTTTATCGTTTGAATGACGCTGGCAGGCGAGATATCTCGAGTAATTTCGTTGTTACACTTTTCTCTCCGCCTGAACCCATTACGTTTTCTCTCTCCCTCGGTCTCTCGCATTGTGGCGCTTGAGGAATTTCTCGGGCAAACTCTCGCCCTCGATGGCTTCACTTTCGACAGGACTCGCTCCGTTTTCATTCTCGATACATTCCTCGCATCACGCCTCATCTTTTACATTATTTTCAGATTCAATGAGAACAATTTAATCGAGTCATCTTTACGACGGTGAAATTTTCCTATAAAACTTTACAAATATAATAAATTCACCTGCTCGTAAAACTCGAAATTTCGTCAAATTTTTTCGTGAGATTTTCTCTCGAGGTTCGAAAATTTTTGGAGTAAATTTTGTGATGAAGCCTCGAGTTTGCACACGGCGAGTAGAGAGATATTCACGTATGGTACTTATTCCTCAAGAGTACAATTAGCATACCAGGGCGTTCCTGGAATCGTTCCGTAAGAAACACGTACACGAGGAAAAAAAAGTTAGCGCGAGAGAGGAAGAGAGAGAGGAGGAGAGGAAAAGGACTCTATACCTCTTTCATTTTATCCGATACAGCTGCCACTGTGTCCGATGCAAAACGAGTTTTAAATTATTCTGGTCACTCGCGAGCGATAAAGTTATACACACGAATACGAGTCGTGTGTGTACATACGTTTCATACAATATTCGAGGATCGCGCTCACGTAGTATATGAGAAAACGTCGAGACAGCCCGGAGACAAGGAGTATAATCTCTCTCCCTCTCTCTCTCTCCCTCCTTCTCTCTTTTTCACTCTCTCGATTACTCTTTCCTTTTCTATATATCTCGTGAATGAGTTTATCTCCGAGTCCCCTTCCTCTCGGCGGCTTCTGCGTAATTGGTAAAAAAGGGAGGGACAAAGAAGGAAAGAGTAATTAGCATACCAGAGCGATCCGGGTGTTGCTCGCCCGATTTCGGACGGTTGAAAAAATATTCCCGCACGGGCGCGCGCGCATACTTTCCTCCGAGATAATAGATTGTACAATGCGCGATTATTTTTGCTCTCGTATGAAAAATGCGCATACTCCTTGTGTGAATCATAAAGAATTACTGTCAGCGGTGTCCCGAGGAACGACGAGAGAAAGAGAGAGAGAGAAAGAGAGAGAGAGAGAGAGAGAGAGAGAGAGAGAGAGAGAGAGAGAGAGAAAAAATGCTAAGAAAAATCATTTGTACACATGTTTATTATAGACAGAAGGAATTCTCTCGGGACACTCTTTCAAGAGAACATTCTAGACACATGCACATTAATCTCCCTCATGCTCGAAACCACTCCTTGAGTTGTACGATTAATACGCTATATATATGACTCGTACCCCTTTTTTTCTCGTTCTATTCCTTTGTCGTATCGCTATTAATTTTATTCGTCGTTTTTAATGCACTTTGTGCACTGCGACACTTCTGCGCTCCAACTATTTCTTTGAATGATGTTCATTGATAATAAAAATGGAAGTGTGGAAAGTTGTGAGGATATTTCGTAAGCATTGTTGATGTCTTTGATTAGTAAAAAATTTAATTCTTGAGAAATGTTTTTGAGCTTACGAGTCACTTTTTTCGTTCACTTTTAATTGAGCTGCTTATGCAAAATAGAGGCGTCATGTGAATAAAATTATTATTCGCGAGGTGGTATAGAATAATCCACGATTGTAAACGTTTTATGTTCTTAATCGACAGAAGATTAATGAATTAACACGATTTTTTGAGGTCGACGCCGTATGTAAAACTTGCACCACCAGTTATCATCGCGGTGGAAGGTTCAATTACATTTTCTCAGCACACATTGATAAACAAGGTACTGAGATAAGAAACCAGGTAATTGAACTACAGAGCAACAATAACAATTTCACTACGATGTAATAAAGCTGAAGTAAAAATAAACGGAGACGGCTTGAATTTCAAAGTGTGAGTAAAAACTATACAGCTTTTTCTTTTCAATTAAATTATTATGCTGCGACTTCGCCAGGGAAATGCGGATACTGTTTCTTAGCTTGACACTCCCTTAAATACTTTCAGAGTCCTTCTACATTTATATGGATTTTGTTTATTAGTTTTTGAGTAATAAACATTCCAGGTGATGAATATTTTTTTTTCAATTTCTTAATCAAGTTACCTAGAAATTTATTATTACATTAATAATTGCTCACGATCGTACAAAGTTATACTCATGTCCGAATGATAATCGAGAAGTCAAAGAAAGTGAAAGAACGAGACCACTAAGATATGAAACCGAAAAAAGTGGAGAGAGAAAATATGTGAGCAGCCTTATGGAAATACGACGAGCTTTATCGTTCACGAATATCACCACCGTCATCATCATCATCATCAATACTAACATCGTTATAATCATGTTCAAGAATTTTCTATTCGGAGACGAATAACCGGATCGATCTGATCGAGAAATGTTTGTACGCGACCGATCACTCTCGCTCCCTCTTTCCAATCATCTAAAAAAGCTTCCACACGAACGTGAATTATTCGGACCTTCTCTCGCGAGACTTTCCAGAACAAAAGAGCAATAAAAAGCATACGTAAAATTTTATCGCCCGGAGGATTTATTCCAGAAAATAAGGAATAAAAGAAAAAAGAAATGGGGAAAATAAGAGTCTCGGTCCTTTTTGTCACGGTAATCCTCGTATACGCCATATGATCCTTACCAGGAAGTCTCTTCTTCGTCGTAGGATATCAAGGAAATAGGTGCATTCACACAGGCCCTTAACTCCCAGCTAAAACCCGAGAAGATGTTGCGAGAGAGAAAGAGAGAGAGTGAGAGAAAGGGAGAGGTACAAAAAGAAAGAGAGGGAGATAAGAACGCTCTTGCGAACGCTGCCGTTTGCGAGAGTGTGGCCAAAGAGCGTTAACGCTCTGGCGCGCGAGCCGCTTACCTGATTTTATCAGGAAATAAATAATATGAGTTAGCCAGGGTGTTATATCCGAAGGTTAGAGAGAGAGAGAGAGAGAGAGAGAGCGAGAGAGTTTCTTTGCTACCACGATTTCTCGGCGTCTAAACAGATCTCGAAAGCTTCGAAAGTCGCGATATTTAATAACGCGCGTGTCCGATCACTTATCCATCTTTTATCTCTCCCTTCTGTCTCTCGTTGAGGCATTCTTTCACGCGAGATAAACTCCCTCGTAATACCGTAATTCTATATCAATATTGAATTTTACCAATGTCGATACGTTTTTTTTTTTCACCAATCGATCAATCAATTAAGCTCTCTGGTTTATATTTCAGACACAACGAACTGTAATAGTCGTGAGAAAAATTCTCGCGCGTATTTTTTTTTAAACCGAGCCACGTTTATTATATAAATTCCAGCTGATGTTTATTAAAATAATTATTTCTCGTAGAAAAGGGAATTGTAGGGTTGAAAAAAAGCGTTTTGTAATCGTTTCCGAGGATGTTGGGAAAAATAAAAAATATTTCCGGCATAGGTGAGGCGTCGCTTGGGATCTTTGCAAAGTACCGCCGTGCAACCTTAATTTGCATTGTAGTGCATCCCAGAGCTTTTTGTTCTCTTAGCGTCTGTGTTACGCGTGTACGGACTTTCTACGGAGGTAACAATGGTATTGAGGTATGTTGAGGAAAAAGGAGAATAGAGACGAAGCGAGCAGAGAGAACAAACGCTCGAGTTAAGGAAGCGCCGAGCCAACGGAAAATAAACGCAGCCTTCCCCCCAGTTTTTTTCATTTTCTTTTTCTTGCTCTTTGTTCTAGGTACACGATCATCTTTATGCACTTTCGTCCCATATTCACTCTCAACATTTTAAACGCGTTTTCAACACGTTTTCGACACGGACATTCAAAATGTTTAATGAAACGAAATGGTATTTTATAAAATTTCAATTTCATTTTTGCGAATCTTATCAATGAATTTACCTTGTTTATCAAATCAGTTTACTCATTGGAATTTATAACGTTGCAATATGTAAAATAAGTTGTTAAATTTAATAACTAACTCGAGTTTATAAGTTAATTAATAAAATCTACTAATTGCTTGGATTACTAAATCTCATAAAAATTATTCAAAATTTGGGTTAAACTTTTCTTTTGACGGATATGAGTAAAAAAAATAGGGAGGAATTGATTGGTTCGAATTATCACGAATTTTCTATATATGGGTAAAAAGAAGATAAACGCTGCGCTTTCTCGTAGTAAAGAGGAGGGAACGTTTGCGGTGCTCATTCTCGCCGATCTTATCGAAGATATCGTTGACCCCTGTGGTATGGGAGTTCTTCTTCACGTTCGTTTAAACTCCTTCGCTTCCTCGTACGGAGTCCTTTTCTCTCCTATTTGTGTGCGCGTGCAATGTTCTATGGACTCTCATAGTCCATAGAAAACCGCATAGTTTCTTCTTCGATCCCTCTTTCCTCCTTCTCTTTATAAGCAAACCTCTGCCTCGGCTCCTGTTTTGCACGGAAACCTCCCCGACAGTTTCAACAAGAAACTTTGTACCAAGGGGAAATACTTTCGAGACTATTCAGTGGATAAGAACGATACTGGCCAGCCGAAAACAAATTTATCATGCCCGTTTTTTTATCCGATAACAAATTTTCTTCCGACCGTTGAAAAATTTTTCTCATTATCAGATATAATTTGATCGAATCTTATTTTTCTTCTCATTTTCAAAAAATTTCAGTAATCATAAACATACGGAAAATCTCATTGTAAAATACCAAATACCAAATGATTGCATTCGTTCCATTTTCTTCAATTTCATTATTTTTTAGAAGGGAATTTTTCTCCCATGTTTCGATAATCATGTCGAAGTAGGATAATCATACAGGCAAAGTTCAATTATCTTATTCCCTTCTCTCTCTCTTTCTTTCGTTTTTTATCGATTTATAGAGATTGAAAAAAAAATTAGTTTCGCTGATAACATTCATTCAGGGTCGTTCATCTTCCTAACCGATAAATGCCCTCGCTCGAAGACGTCAATTCTCCGCAACGATCTTCACGAAAGAATTGATAATTAAAAAAAAAGCCATCCGATTCATAGACTTTTTCCTGTGATTCAATTCCCTCTTATTCCTATACTTCCATTTATTCTATTCATTTTTTCTAATCCCATTGTTCCGAGAATTTTCCTCCTTACATACGGTGACGTAACCACTCGTGGGAAAATTTAGCGGTCGCGATAATAAAATCGAGCTAATTAATGGGAATTATTGTGCAATTTTGAAACTGTCCGGAGATCGAAAGTTTTTTTTTTATCGCGGCTAGTCTGACGAGAACTTTTTTTATGTGTTCAATTTTTTTTCTATAAAATATGTACAGAGGAGAGAAACAGAGAGAGAGAGAGAAAGAGAGAGAGTGAGAGGTCAACGACGTTGCATCGATAAAGGAGGTCGGGATCGGGCACACACTGCAACACGATGAGGTCGTGATCGTCGGCATGGAAACGAAGTAACGAGGTTACCAGTCTCTCTACGTCGTTCCCTCTCGTTTCATCTTTATCATATATCTGTATATTCGCCCCTTGCACGGACAATATTTATACTCGTACGAAAAAATATCTACAGGCTCCTTCAAAACTGAACAGAGACAAAATGAAGTTCACCCCAAAACTCGAAGCTACAGATTATAATTTTTTTGCTAATAATTACGTTTTTACTATTAGTAGTAACGAATTATTGTTGATGACGAAATTCAAGTGGATATTATTTATAAATATTTATCAAGACATTTACAAATTGTAATTTGTTCATTCTTGACCGAGATTTTTATATTTATGATAAAAAAACCTACAATTTTTTTCAGAATCAAACAATGGAACTACGTTTACTTGAAAAAATGTCGAGTTACAAATTATTATTTTTGCCAACAATTGAGCTTTGATCGTTATATCCTAGCTGAAATGTTATTGACACCCAGTACGTGAAAATGAACGCGAACGTATCTATAACTTTGTTCTCTTTTCCCTCCTTCTCATGCCACTCTCATTCTTGCGGCTGATCGTCGAATCTAGATTTATAAATTGCAAGAAATACGAGGGGGAGACGGGAGAGGGACACGAGACACGCGGACAGTCGAGTCGATTCTTATCTCGAATTGTAATATGTATACTCCGCGGAGTATGACGTGGACTCGCTCCCTCGCGACCACTTTTATCCTCAGCGAAAATTAAATATTCATTTATCCTTTCAATTTCTAGATTACAAATTTTCATTTTTTCCGAAAAAAATCTTATTTTATTTATTCGAAAAATAATTTTTCTCGTACTCACCTCTCGAGCCTGATCCTCGATGCTTCGAAGCACTGCTAAATTTCTTATCGTCGCTCGACGAGATTCGAATGACGACTCCAATCGCGTCGCTGCGCTTCCGACTTCCTCGACGAGTCTCCGAGCTCTTGCTGTGGAAAAACTGTACGAAAAACAATATCAAGTAGAAATTAAATAATTATATTTTATCAGACTTTTAGTGAGATTCCAGATTTTTTAGCCAACGTCTGATTTTTTTGTCTTCTTCGTCTCACCTGACGTAATCGAGGTTGGAAATGGGTGCAGCTCTTTCCTCTAGGATACTAATCGCCTCTACAGCGTCTCTGGACGTTCTTCTCAGTGTTGGATCCGTGAGAAGACGATTCAACGGCGTCAGTGAGCCCGCGAGACTCGCGCAATCCTTCAGTTCGGACATTTCGAGTGCCAACCTACGTCCGGCCGCTTGCCACTCGCTCATCAAACTGTCGTATTCCTTGAAATTCACATTCATAAGGAATTAAAAAAATATTGATCAAGACTTTTTTCGCCGGAAATCATATTTGAGAAAACTAAATTTGTTGTCTCAGGAAGAAATTATTAATAGGCCAATAACCTTTGTTCCTAATAATACAATGTCCCCAATGACATTGATTTTCTTTCCATTAAGCAAGAAATTTTATTACGTCAAAAACTTGTTGAGCATTTCGAAAATATTTTTTTAACGACGTCAAACTTCTCTGAGAGGGAGAACAAAAAGAAAAAAAATTCTAATTAAATTATATTAATCAAATCTAGTTTTTTTATTCTGAAGATATTTGACAAGAAAATTGTTATCGATTATTTATTGATTTTTAAATAAAAATTTTAAAATTTCGAAAAATGTTTTTTTGTCGGCGTCACCGAGTCGGAGCGTACGGCGAAAGAAATGGGAAAAAAGAGACGAAAAGGGAGCGAAACGTCTCAACTTTGCGTTCTGTGTGCTCGCCACGCGTGTCCGTCTGTCGAAGCGATTAATCGCGCGTGGATCGATCGTCCCACACGTCGCCCTGGGCGAGTCGCACACGGAGCCACAGGACCGCCCGTGGCTACACGCTGACATCTTATACATCACCTTCCTTTTTCACACAAACACACAATCACGAGCATAACAACGTTCATCCAGCAGTGCATCTAAAAGCACAGCGATACTTGTCAGAGCTATTTCTCTCCTCAATTATTACCCAGCAACCGTTCGCGTGCTTCGACTCAACTTTAACTAGATTACTAGCTGTACTCGCTGCTCCGTGCTTTTTTATTATTTTTTATGAATCTCGGAATATGACATTTTTTAAATTATAATGTGTAAAAGATTTTTAAATTTCTTTCAAGATTAAAAATTTAAAAATAAATATACTCTGAGAATTTTTCATATTTTTTTTGTGAGTCCTTGCTTGAGTCTAGAATGATCATCGTTGTCGTGGTGTGTATAGAAAAGTAATAATCGGATAGGGTCTTAAAATGTAGGAAATAAATTACCTTATAAAAGGCGAGCCATCGCGTGTGATCGTAACTCTCGTCTCTTCGTCGCGGCAGATGTTCATTGACCGTCGCATCATCGACATTCAGAGTCTGAAAAATGGTCGAAAGCACAAAAATATATTTTTTTAATAAACTAGCAACGCTTTGAATTTAACTTCAATTTCTAATAATTTATTACAATGTGATTTACAATATAAAGAAAATTTCTTTTACTCGTATTAGTCATAGTAGCAATTTTTCATTTATACGAGTTAAACAGTTGTACGAAAAAATTAGCAACTAATCAGAATCGCGGATCAGAAGCTTCACTCAACTTTCTAAAAATAGGACACGGACAACTCGCATTCGTCATTACGAAACGCAGTGGCGAAGGATCTACGCGATATATTTTGAAAAAGAAAAAAAAATAGGTGACAATGGCAAATCGTGGCGAACCCCCCGCTGCTTATTATCGCAAAATGCATGAACACAAATATAAAATCGTGCTTGGGGAGAGTTGAATGATTCGCGAGGAAACACAATCGAGGCTGAAAGTACGTAAAGTGTACGTAATAGTTTGGATTATGCCTCGGTATCCCGTTCTGGAATTTTATTCACGACCAAGCAACACACGAACGAGATGAAATAATGCCGATTGTGTGTATGAGTGAATAAATGTATGTTAAAATATCGAGAGAAATACTAGCCGAGGCAAAATACTTGAGAAGAAAAGAGAAAAGAGCTTTATCAACGAAAAAAAAACAACAAATGAGAATAAAAAAAAAGAAATGAGTAAAAAAGAAACGCTTCGAAAATGAATCGCTTTTATAACAATTGTTATACACGCGCATTCAACATTTTTACAAACAATCCTCTCTTTTTATCCTCTCGAGATTCGAGTGAGACGAAAATCTCTCGTCACGAGAGAATGAGAAATTGGCTCTCTCGACGAGAGAGTCCCAGGGTAACGATTATTTCCCATTGTATTGGCAAATCAAAGCTATTATGTATTTATTCTTTTTTTTTTTAATTTAAAATTAAAAATATTAACTTTTATGTGTGTAGCTGAAATCCGGTTCCGATACTTTTCCTGTTTACTTTCTCGATCGTTTAAATTCCGGAACAAAGCGACTTAACGATCGAACGAAAAAAAAAATTATTCATTTTTATGCAATTTGTTTTCTCCGAGATTTTCACTTTTTTTGAAACAACGTAAATGTTTTCATCATGATGGAAAATAATTAAATTATAAAAATTACCTTTATTCGACTTTTGGACAAGTGTGGCTCGCTCAGTCCCTCAGTTCTCGGTGGACGAAGAATCAGTACGCGATTAACGTTGATCTTGTCCTTAAGAAGAACGAGGGCACGATCGAGAATTTCGAGATCTTCGCTACTGGCACCGTTCACAAGAAAAGTCCACTCGTCCTTCGTTCTGTCATTGCTAAAAAAGAGAAGAGACGAAGAAAAAAAAACAATTTTTTAATTTCGTTTTAAATTTTAATAAATCGCGAATGGGGGCGATGAATTTTTTTTATCGGGTCAGGAATTCCTGCTCCTTCGTTTACTCTTAATTCACCGATGCGTCATTCGGACAAGAGTTATTTACTCGAAGCTTTAAACGCAAGAGATGCGCGAGTTGGATGAGTTTTGAGCGTATGGAATCGGATGAAGAAAGAAAAAAAATAATGAAAATAAGGAAGAGGGAAAAAAAGAGCGAATCGATGCGGTCTCATAACTCATGAACAGAAATGCGGTCAGGTGCGCACAACTGGATCTCTTCCGAGACTTCGCAGGAGGAAAAAAAACGCGTATATTAAGAAAAAACGAGAAAAAAGAGAGAAGGGGAGAAGAGGGGAAGAAAGATGGCTTTTATCGCTTTTGGAATCTTCCGAACATCGTTTGTCGCCCCCTCCCCCTCCACCATCCCCCCCTGCCTTGAATATTCTTTTTTCGTATCTCCTATACTCCCTCATTTTCTTCTCCAATGCTTTTTCGTCCCGTTCCTCTTACCTGCGCAATCGAACGAGGTAGAGTATGTAGGCCGCGATTTCCCGGGCGCACAGGATCTCCCTCCTGTTGACCGAATCGGGTTCGAACTCCAGGACAAATTTGCCAGTCGAATCCGCGTAACCTGAAATTTCGTAGAAACATTAAATATTTTTAATTTTACGGTAATTTATCTTGATCTTGGAAGTAAACGAGAATACAACCCTTTGGTAATGAGATTAATTTTATGACCGTAAACGTCAAATTATAATGAAAGATTGTCAGCAGATGAAAAGATTTTATAAAAAAAAAATTCTTAAATTATATCATAATGGAGATACAATAGAACTTTCGTCAAAACGTTTTTCTACATGAATTTCTTTCTCTTTCTCAAGGAATCTTGTTTATCACCTTGAAATAGAAATAAATCGTCGTCGTGAGCGAGACTTTCTTAAAAAAAAGTCGAATTATCTTATAATTGTGAAATCAATAGGAATGTCGTCGGAACGATTCCAGTAATTTTTATTGCCGTTAGTTAAAGGATAATGTGTGTCACTCGGGAAAAGAAATGGTATGAATCATCCACGTGTGTGGGAATTCGATAAAAAAAAATAAATATATCTCAAACAATCTGATAATCGTGGAATCGATGAAAGTGTCATTAAAATCGTATTCCACAAATTTATTTTCGTTCGTTAAAGAATGATGTATGTCACTTTTTGTAAAAGGAAGAAGATGAATCGTCCACGTGTGCGGGAACTGATCTTCTCGACCACGTGGCCTACGAAGGTCTGATCTCATCCTCGCTTTAATAAATTTGCACCGGGAGAAAAGAAGAAAGGAACGAAAGAACGAGAGAGAGAGATGGAAAATTGCCCCGTAGCAATCCTTCATCGTGTTGTTTTCCTCTTTTTCTCTCTTTCCGTCGGTCTCCTCTAAAGATAAAGAGAGAAATACGCGAAGTGCGAGAAGGAAGGATGTCGGCGGCGCGCGCGCACACACTCGCGAGTATAAACTTGAGATTTCTTTACGGTACTTTATAAGCCGCGAATATAAAATGCACACACTCTCACATATAGAAACAGGTAATATATAAATCTCCAGGTAGGATCGATGATAATTCATACTAGCACCTTCTATGTAGATTATCGACGACCATTACCGCGATAACGCGAGTATAATTCGCCACACACCGAGCTACTATCTTTCTCTCTCCGATTTCACGTATTTCCGCATTTTTATGAATCGAGCGCATCGCTCGCCTCTCGAGGCTATTTTTCGAGTTTCATCTCCTCACCTGCGCTCGTATTAACAAAATAATTACAAATTACACATTTTTCCTCGCATTTTTCTTCACTGAAAATTGTAAAAACGATAGTAGAAAATTTACAAGAAATTTTGTAATTCTTTATCTCTTGGAATTTCTGTTTATGTAGATTAACGACGACCATTATCGCGATAACGTGTGTGTATAATTCGCCACACGACGAGCTATCTTTCTCTCTCAAATTCCACGTGTTTCCGTATTTTCGTAAATCGGACGCATCACTCGTCTCTCAGCGAGCTTTTTAAAATATTATCCTCATTTTTCGTTAATCTTGACCTTTATTAATTTTCTACACTCAAAGTCAATAAAATGATTCATGAATTTTCAAAAGATCACGAATCGTTATCTCCGGAAATTTTTAAAGTATCAAAAATCGATGAATATCTTATAAATATTGGTACAGCACGATAATAATGATATCGAAGTAGTAATAATAATAGCAATAATAATAATAATAGATTGAGTGGGCGTTGATAGCCGTGCATAGAGTCAGGAAGAGTCTCGTCCTTGGGCGTAGCGTGGAAAATTGTCTCATATCTCTTGTGCGCTTTATTCGACTTTTTTCTCTTTCCCGAGTGAACAATTTTCTGACGTCCCGCCAAGAGCAAAAGCAAGACTCGTAACGGTAAGTTTTGATGGAGAAAAGGGTAAATCCTCTGCGTGGAAGCTTTTAATACTTCCGGATTTATATTTATTCGTCGAATGTTCTTTACGCAAGCGAGCTAAATCCTCGAATTGCGAAATGATGAAATTTCGTTGAATACAGAGATATCAAGAGCCGCGATCTATAAAGACGTTTCGCACTTTTTCGAGACTCCCGACAGGCAATATTTCAGATTTCATTTTCATTTCCTTTCGTGGAATTTTAATATAGATATGTAGATGTTCAGAGATAACATGGACGTGGAGAATATTTGTATACCAGATATATAAATTTTGTCGAACTCGCTACAGTGAAATCTGCTCGCTCGCTGGGATAATAAATAACGATGTAATGACGTCGTGTAATTAATACGATAATTTCACCGCGCATTGGAATAAACGCACGGACGGGCGATAATGCCCTCGTCGCTTCTGCTTCGATACGAAACGGTGGAAAACTTTAACCTCCATTAACCTCGAATCTTTCATGCAACTCTCTTTCCTCGCATCCAATACGAATCCTTTGGATGTGTGTATATCTGTTTCTCACTATTTTTGCGCGTTTTGGAAAAGAATATCTCGAAGATCACGTTTTAGATTTCATAACGCCAAAATTTTGCATCAATGTCAAGAGTTATGATTCATTGTTTAATAAATTTCATTCTGTATGTTTTAAATTTAGATTTCATAATTTTGCAACATTTGAAAAGATACTTTAGAGAGTACATTCTATTTTGCGACGTCAAAATTTTGTGTCAATGTCAAGAGTTGGGATTTATTGGTTTATAAATTTCCTCCGAAGCGTGAAATTGAATTTCTTTTTATTTTTCAAGTGATGCGCGGTGTACGCACGGGTAAAATATTTGCGTTGTACGAATGTTTTGCATACATTGATTTTTTTCACAATTTTTGACACACTTTCGAAAAAATATCCCAAAGAGCGCAAATAACGCAGAAATTTTGCGACAATATACGAAAAATTTCGTGTTTTATTATTTTATAAATTCCTTTGGAAGCGTAAAATTGAATTTCTCTTTTTATTTTTCAAGCGAGCGAAGGGAAAGATGAGTAGTTTTCGAAATGTCGAAAGATGCGCGGTGTTCGCGTGAGGAAAATATTCATAACTTCGACAGGGGAATAAAATATATTTCGACCTCTGACACTCGGGGATCTCGGACAAATTTGACCCCAAGTGGCATTCATGTGTAACAATATTTATTGTAAACAGTACTAACAATAATAAGGATGAATAAGAATAGTGATAATGGTGGATTTAACCGGAGGCTAATACATTATTCGTCGCTGGAACGCGTTTTGCTCTCCGCGCGGTCAATAAGCTCTCTTTCCCAGCCCGAGAGAGCGCGAAATTTCTCTCTCTCTCTCTCTTTCTCTCTTGGTTGGCGATGAAAGTCTTGTTTGCTGCCACCGATAACAGAAGCCTACGGGATCTCTCACGTGTGGGTGTGTTACAGCCTCAGATATACGCATTTTTCTCTTTTCCCTATTTTATTCGCAATTTTTTTGAAAAATCCTGCAGGCGGGATAATTCCGGAATAAATGGAAATTAGGTCGATTCAATAACGGAATTCTTGCTGGTGTGGAATCTTATTATCCGGAGATGAGAAACCGTGGGAAATGATAATCGAATCGTCACTTTGAAAATTTGAATATCTCGAAACATAAATAGCGAGTATAACGAGACTGTCCATTCAGGGAAGTTTTAAAATTTAGATAAAATGTTTATTAGACACTTTTTTTCGTCGAAGAATGTCGCGAATTTCTTTGTAACTCGCCTCGTTGATATCTCGCGCGGTTGTAAAAATAAAGTGAGTTGCATTTATTGTGTGTACTTTTGTTAAGGAGACTCATCCGCGTTGATGTCTCTCGGTATAAGTGAAGAACGCGCAGGCCCCCGTGGCGAGTCTCACGCCCCCGTGTTGACTGACGCCCATTACTATTTACGAGTTAGAAACAGACAGCGATTCTTTTTCTCACTTTTATGCGGAATCTGGAATGCTTTCAACCCCCACTCCAGATATTACTGCAGTCCGCGAAAATTCCCGACGTTTATTGATCTTGAAATTATTGCACTTGCTCTCAGCTGAGGCGTATAACAAATTGTTTTCCCGTTTTCGCTAATTTTTACAGGTACTTTATATTTTTTGGATCAACGAACCGTGCCGTAATAAAGTAGAGATAGACAGAGGTAAGTTAGAGATAGTCGACGATTTTTTTTTCTTCAGTGAAAATCCGGAATTTTTGAATCCTCGCCAGAAATGATTTTTTAAACCACGAAAACTTTTGACGTCTATCAATCTTGAAATTGCACCCGCAAAAGCTTGTCATTATCTCATTTCTCTTCGACTTTTTCGGAATGATTTACACTTTTGAGAGTAAGAAATCGTGCCTCAATTCGCGAAGAGCGTAAATGAGATTAAGGGAAAAAAAATCTGATGAGAAAGGAGTAAAAAAATGAGTGTACGTGCGTAATAATAAGAGCTCGCGGAAAATCATCGATCACTTTGCTCACGGGAGAGTCACCTGGAATTATCGATCGGCTACGGCATAAATCCTCTCTCTTTCTCTCTCTCGATCGCGGAGCGCAAAGCGCACGAGAGTAGCAGAAGTTCCACGTGTCCTGGGATCTGGGTCGTATCCTGAATTCTACAATCCTCGTACGTGTGTGTTGCCGACGTATTTACGTGCATCATTCTCGTTTATCGGCTCTGGGAGCGAGAAGGGCGGGAAATCGCGTCAAGAGGAGCGTGGACTTTCTCGCGATAGGGGATCGCGAGTCAGTTTGACGTTTCGGCCTCGACCGCGAATGAGACACCCACCTGAAAGCTCGTACGCTCCTTTTTTCGTCTGCTGCTCACGTCATTACCTTCCTCCTTTTATTTCGTCAAGTTTGTTTCTCATGAGCGCGAAGATTGCAGCAGCGAACTGGATTTTAGTTATAAACGTGATTTCATTTCGATCGAAGCGCAAAGTTTTTCTAATTTATGCCCCGAATAGAAATTTTCATATCACTTTCAAATGACGCGAGGACATTAATCTTCCTGTATCTTTTATTTTCTAAATGTGTATCCAAATCTATTGAAAAATTTAACTCAAAACTAACTGAAAGAATTTCACAATCGCCCTAAATATTATTGAGAGCATAAGTCCGACAAGTTAATCTAATTAACACGCTTTTCCTATTTGAATCCTGTTTTACACTCTGGCAAGATGGAACTCGATATAGCTCGGTAATCCATGAAAGCTCAATCGACCATCAAACTGGGAGAGTCATGTCACTTAGAATTTTGTTCATAGCAACTTTTACATTGGACTCTAATCACAATTTTTTATATTTTCAATGAGCTACGAAAAAATTTTGAATGACTCATCTTGAGAAGACGCAACGGAAAACAAAAGACGAAAGTAAAATGATGTTTTCTCTTGACGTTGTCTATCGAACAAAAAGTGCGCACGATCGCGTATAAAGAGAGTCTAAGTATCGAATACTTATGGCGAATCGTAAATCAGATGGTCGACTTGTGAAAAAAACATGCAGGGAGTAGAAGCGAGGAGGGATGTTTGCGGATGTCTCGGTGTGTAATATGGCTCGTTCACTCGCGAGAAAGGTTTACGATGTCGTTGTGCCAATCTTCGAAGAACCGAGAGACTCTCGGCGTCGCAAAAACAACGAAAACGTTGAAAAAAAATAAATAATGAAAAATAAAAAGAAAACGCTTATAAACGGCTCTCGTGAAACTTAGAGGGAAAGTTCAAAAGATGCGAATTGAAGGGAGGAAAACAAGGAGTAATGTCATCGTGATTACATTTTTCGTTCATTCTTCCGCGTTGTAAAACGATTCACGTAATTTGTACTCAAAGCTGTCACATTACGTGTGCGAGG
Organism: Cremastinae sp. B BG-2022a; assembly: GCA_030522605.1. Taxonomy (NCBI): domain Eukaryota; kingdom Metazoa; phylum Arthropoda; class Insecta; order Hymenoptera; family Ichneumonidae; species Cremastinae sp. B BG-2022a. The sequence goes on along the minus strand of JAPYYX010000329.1, from coordinate 44,691 downwards.
TCCTTGTATCTCAATTTTGCTATAATTCACGTTTTCATTATTACAAAATGACAAACGAATACCCGGAATCAGAAATAATTTTTCACTCACCAGGAAGTTTGAGGCCACAATTCAACACGTGGTCCGGTAAATCGTGAATACTCCTCGGCGCTGAGATCTCCTCGGCTTTTCTCTTCGTACCTGAAATTAATTCGATCGGTTGAATCGTAACTTATCATTTTCTAGGAAAATTAACATACTCGTTAAAAAAAAACATTTGAAAAAAAATGAGAATTTTTTGAGCGACCGAAGATTTCAACCGTACATGAAATTTTTTTTTCCCGAACGTGAATGGTGCGAGAGCAAAGAAAATTTTCTTGAAAATACGAATGTTGGGATGTAAAGACGGAAAGAGTTATCGCTCAATGTGTAATATGGAATATAGGAGGAAACGTGTGCGAGAGGCAATTTCAATTAGTCGAGAAGCTTCGCCGATCGTAACTCGAGCAATGCACGGCGGTTCGCTTATTTGTATACAGATATAAAGGGAAGGAGAGTTATACTGAATCCTGTCTGAGGCGCGTTCGATCGCTCGGCTCGATAAATCAGCGGCAATAAAGTAGAAAGAGAGCGAGAGAAAAGATAAACAGACGAGGGATCCTCTCGGTAGCGCAACAAGGATAATTGCAACGTACGCTTTTTCCCTTTCCCATTCCATCATTCGGATATTTCATTTCTCTCGAGTTGCATCGAATCAGTCGAAATACACATTGATCCAAAAATTTATCTGGGTCCTCGATTTCTTCGGCTCAAATTTTTCAACAATTTTTAAATTATTCTGCTTTACGTGGAATTATTTAATTATCAATATGAAAGGTTTCTCGGTTATTATTCGATATTTTTAATAATTATGTTATTTCGTTTGGAGAATTTTTAAATGGCCAAGTCGAAAGTTCGGTATAAGGGAATTAAATGGGTCGGGATACGAATTTCGATAATTACCGGAAACGAGGGATACGCGAAGCTTTTCCGGTTTCATTATTCCTCTGGCGATCTTCGATCTTTTCGGTATGTTGTTTTTTTTCTTTCAAATCGATCGCGACGCCGCATGCTCACGATTTACGACGCACACGAACGCACGAAACGCACACGCGCTCGCTCTCGCAATTTGTCTAACGAGCCGTGTAATTTTTCGTCTGATTTTTATTTGCTCGGCGATTCGAGTGAAATTTATATTTTCGATATCGCAAGGCCTCTTTTCTTTCTCTTCACTCGATTGAATTTCGGAGAATTTTCAAAGATTATGATCGACAATAAAAAATCTTTGTTAGAAAAAGGCGGAGTGGTGAATTTTCGATGGGCGAAGCACCGCGAGGATTTTTGGTCGGAGAATATCGTCGAGAGGAGAGAAAAGGAGAGTGTGTTGACCCGGAGCGCGGACGTCGAGGGCACACGACGGCTAAGAATTATGAAATATTAAGTTTTTGCGCGTTAACACACGTATGTCTGTATCCTCGTACATTATGTACGAGGGAGTGAGAGGTTGAGGCTCCGCAAAGTGCCGCGACTTGGGTGTGTCGAGAGAGAGAGAAAGATTGAGAAGCAAAAAAAAGGGAGCGAGAGAGTTGAAAAAAAATGGTGTGGGTGGGCGGTGAGGAACGTCGTTTTCTCGCCTCACCGAGGATCCAAATATATTCTCGTTAATTGCCACAATTAATTTTGCAACAGGGCAACGAGAGTGATGAATTTTCAAATTTAATACCGAGATTCGTTAACTATCCCAACAGCGATCAAAATTTTTTTTTCGATTTTGAATTTTTGCTCGTTCTTTTATTTTATTTCAAATTTGGCGTGTTTTCTCTCTCTCTCTCTCTCTCTCTTTCTCTGTCTCTGGAAGGAGAAATTCACCAGAGCAGGAGAAAAAGATCGCAAACACGTCCAGGTCGAAGGCACATAAATTTATTTCATCGAATCTCTTTATTGCCAAAGCGTGGGACGATCTTTACGTCGCGTGTCCGTTTCGCGAGAACAGCCAAACTCGATTTTATACCGGGACGATATTTCACTTGCATATTACATTTGACTTCATATATTATCGTATGTGTCAGCCATTGTAATATTATATCACCCCTTTTCAGCGTTACATAATCATTTACCGTTATACTTTTTTTTTCTACTTGGTCAGATAACGAATTGAATTCTCTTGTGAAATAAATATTTAGCTCGTGGAAGTTATTTTTTGAATATGCTTCAAGTAAAATAATTTTTTTTTGTTCTTTGGTATAATTTCTTAATTTCTTTCGACTCACCGAAAGCCATGCGAACTTCCTCCTCGTCGTCGCTGTCGATGTGTTTGATTCCCGGAATCTCGAGAGTCCTCGTTTCGTGACTCGCGACGCACTCGCAATTTTCTCCCTCGACGGTGCACTCGCAGCTCTCGGTTCCGCATTTGCATCCGAGAAGAGGATCGTCGGTGTCGATGTTGCGACACGCGGGACAAGGAAAAACAAGATCGTCGAGGCTTACCCGCTCGATTTTTCTCTCAACGATGACGATCAAGTTTCCGATCAGCTCGGCGAGCTCGGTCGTATCCTCGCGGAGGAAGAGCGTCTCGATGCTTTGACTGGATGACATCTCGTTCGTCGGGCTCGTCGCGGATGAGAATCCGGACGAGATCGAGGAAGATTTCGTCGAGGAATCGAGAGAACTTCGGGACTCGTTGACTGCTCGCTCGAGGCTCGTTGGACTCTCCAGTTGATCGATTTTCAGTCGCCTCGAGCAAGTCTCGACGCTGCTCGAGATCGGGCAATTCGCGTCTTTCCACTTTTCGAGGCTCATCTTCGTGATTATGCGATTTCGCGAGTCCTCGGAGATGCTCGAGTCCGCCTCGAAGCCGGAGTCTTCGCTCTTCTGAGCTTCCTGGCTCGTTTCCGCGGAAATCGTCGTCAGAGAGTCGCACGACGAGGCTTCGCACTTCTCGACATTGCAGCCCGAGTCTCGGACCGAACAATTCCGAATCTGCTGAGTCTCCTTGGAATAAGAACAACCGCCGGACTCTCGGTCCTCGCTGCTGCAGGCCGATCGCGTCTTTCGCGATTCCTCGCGCGATCTGCGACGCAGTCGCGTCTTCGTGCTCGGATCACCCGCGACGACCGACGAGGACGACTGGACGCTCCTTCCGTTCGCCGTTCCGCCGACGAGCGATTTCCTCGCTAGATCTCGCCAGTCCATAAACTCGTCCTCCCGGTCCCAACCGAGAATCCCTGGGGACCGCATCGACGATCGCCACACCAGCGCTATCTGAGATTCGAAAATTCATCGAAACTATAATATTAATTCTCTCTTTTTTCGATCTCAGCTCCAATTTTTCAACTTTATATATAAAAATACAAATAATTTATTATCATTGGCACACAATTTTTGTATATTTAATTAATTCAAGTCTGTATAATTATAGTTGTATAATTCGTATAAATATTTAAATATTATGAAGGATTTTTATCAAAGACTCGATGACAAATGAGTCAAAGTTTTAATGAACATTTGTCATTCGATATTGATGTATGCCGGATCAAATAAGTCTCAAAATATAACGAAAATCAATGAAGCAAGACTAACCTCGAGGATGTTACTTCCTTCCGCGTTTTCTCCAAGCTGCGAGCTCGAATTTGTCACGTTGACAGAATGATCGGTGGGACGTTGGCTCGTCGCTCTTCGCACGCAGAGATAACATTCCCCGTGTCTCAGGGTGGACGCCTCGAGTTCGCCAAGTTGGAGCACGAGTCCCGTCCTCGCCAGGGTCAGTGGCCAGCCATCCGGTACGACGCACTCGTTTCTCTGCAATCAATCATAATTTTCCTTTCAAATTTCATTGCGACCCGGATCGTCGACCGAGAAAATTTAAAAACAAGAAATTTTCTCTCTCGAATTATATTTCGAAAGGCAAAAAACATTTTTTCGCTCTCGGTACAAATTCGCGAAATAAAAGAGAGTAATTAGCACGCGGAGGGTTATTTGATGATAAATGAGAGAAGAAAAACCACGCCCACGAGTGACCGAGTGATCGAGTGTCTTATGGGCTCTCGCGAAGAGAGGGAACGAAAGAAGGAAGAAGAGTTGTGGCTCGCGCTCGCGCGAGTCGTCTCCGATCGTTTCTTTTTTCTTCTTCGTCCGATGGTGATCGAGAGTTTCTTCACTCGAGTCTGAATAAATACGGAGCAAGAGAGGCAAAAAGGGTCGATCCTGAATGGGAAAGACCAAAAGGAGCGCTCGGGTCTCTCACACAATCTAGCCAAGCAGAACCGCAGCGTGTCTCTTGACGCGATTACGGCACGATAAGAGGATAGCCCGTAATGCAATCTATATAGAGATACACCCAGCTCTCTCGCGTATAAATATAAAAGAATAGATAGGAGTTCAAAAGTGGAATCCGAAGCTCTCGATCCGAGTCAACAGGAACTGGCCCAGATTCCATTGTAAGAAGCTGTTTTGCCTTGTTGCACTAATACACGTCCACCGATACAGTATACAATGTTTCTCCCGATTAAGAAAGCCAGGAAAAAAAAACGTCGAGAATGGAGAAAAAACGACGCGAACTCGTGTAGAATCGCGTGGAAGAAGAAAGCTGCTGAGAAAGGGAACCGAGCCGGAGGGGCGCCCGCGAAACCGCCGACGTGTTCCGCAAAATTATCGCGAAATTTCATCGCGACGAACAACTAGATTCTCCATAGACGGCCAATTCTCAAACCACAATAAAACGATGGCCATCTATGAGAAATCGAAAAAAAGAGAAACTGAATATTTTTTTATCAAAAGTATTCTGAGTTTCTTAAGGAAATTTTCGGTGGTCGTATTCTTGTATTGTATCTCGATAAAAATTGCAATCTATATAAGCAACAATACAGGAATAAGCGAAAAAAGACGGGATGATCGAGGATTCAAATTTAAATACGAATAATTTAATATGTCATAGGTCAAAGTTCTATACAGCCAAAGAGCATGAGAGACTTTAAATATTTTTCCTAAAAATTTTTCGGATTTTTTTCACGATGCATTCAGTGATCGAGATCGCAATCTTCGCCGTAATTGTAATAAAGTGCATTCTGGACCGGGAAGAAGCGAAAAAAGGGCGGGAGGATTGAAGATATTCGGGCGAGTGGACGAGGCCTCAAATCCTATCCGCTATCGGGGATAAGAATCGCGATAATTATACACCTCTGAAAGGGATAATTAACAGCTGGTGCGGTTAAAACTTCGCGACGAGGCGGGGAGAGAGGGGGGGCCGAGAGACCCGAGAGCCAGATTTTTTCTTCCTTTCTTTTTTTGATTCCCAGCGAAACCCTCTCGGCGTAATTAAACGTGTCTCGCGCCCTCTTGCACCCGATAGATCTGACATATTTCTCTCTCGAAGAAAATGTCACATTGAGCAATAACGATGTGATCGAAAGAGAGGCATTTTGTTCTCTTTGAGCAATACGCCGGCGACGTTTATCAACCTTCTTTGTACACATTTTATAAAAAAGAAAAAACAAAGCAGAGATGAGGAAAGAGGAAAAAAATCATTTTCTCCCCTGTCTCGTGTTGCAAGTCCTCCGGAGAGAATGATGAACGAGAGTCACGTATCTCGTGATTGAGATACGCCCATACTGATCTTTCGGCTGACGCGATACTTTGCAACACTCTCGTACTTTTATGAGCGTTAAACAGTCTATAACTATTTCAATACGCTCTACCACTAATAATTACGTTAATAAATGTGTAGAAGCCTTGATCAAAGAAAAACTATAATTATTTAATTCTGTGCTGTAATAAAAATATGCAATTACTTTCATTTAGTTATTACATTGAAGAATTGTTGCTAATTATCGATCTTTTTGATCCTAAGTGTACGAAAAAAAAATTGAGTTTACTTTAAACATTTAATACTGGTGCTTGAAAATTCGTGTAAAAATTATAATGGAGAATAAAAATTGAATGAAAAATCCCAATCTCTATTGATTACGAATTTACATACTACATCGCATGTGAAAAAGAGCCAACACAAAAGCATGATTAAAAATGGAGAAAATGGTACACGATGACTTTGAGTCTTTTGTGTGCGGAAAGTGCACGATATAGACCGGCGGCGATGCTGCCAATCATTTCGTTATCGTGACTCTCTTTGTTAACGAAGAAACGAGAAGGAGGAGTTTGCAGTAGAGCGAAGCAAAGAGGAGTCGGGTCGTTTGCCCTTCTCGTTCTTCTCGTCTTCTCGTCTTCTTCTTCTTCTTCTTCTCTTATGCGCCTCCCCGACAGACACATCCGGTTCCCGATCGCGGATGTTCCTCTAATCTCCCTCTCAACTTCTCCTCTCCATCTCCGAGTATATATACGTTTATAAATATAAATATATGAAGATAGAGGAAAGTGCATCGCTATCGAGCCAGAAGCAAAGTGCTTCAGTCTTCCCTCCCTCTTCTTCTTCCTCTTTCTCGCTCCCACGGTGCCTTTTCCTTCAAACTCGCTCTAACCCTCGATACCTCGCGTCTTGCCGGAGTACATATTTCGGTATACCGGAATCGAACTTCGTTTTCCCCTCGAGATAGAGAACATACGCGTAATGGTAAATTCGTAACATTAAATGTTTAATATATCGCGTATATGGGCAATAAGGCGAAGTAGGATATTTTTGGTACATCGAAGTCGAACTTCGTAATCCTCTGGAAATAGAAAATCTATTATAGATAATGGTAGATCCATAACATTGAGTGTTTCGTATGGAATAAAATAAGTAAATTTTATTATTAGATTATTAGGAAACTTTTTTATTTCATCGTCAAAATAAATTATTATTTTTTCATGATTCAAATATGTTTTAATATTTTTATTTTTTGATTATAAATTTTTATGCAAAATCAGAAACTTTTTTATTCGATTTTCTTGCGCGCTTTTTTCCTCTCGCGGTTTTTGTTTTTTTCATTCCCCCGAGTAACGAAGCGTTACTCTCGTTATCGTTGCGTGCAATTTGTTATTACGAGAACCTCGAAAAAAGACGAATAAGAAGACAGAAGAGAGGGAGAGAGATTGGGAAAAAGAGAGAAGAAGAAGCGAGGGGAATCCCCTGGAGGCCTTCTTCAATAAACATAACTATACGTCCGTCTGTATCGACGAGAAAAATTGTGCTTTGCATTTCTGCCAGAAGAAATGAGATTTAACGTGTACTTCGGTTTGAAGCAACCGCACGCAGCTCCGCGCATAATGAAGCAATTTTTCGGCAAATACGTCAAGAGACACGCGATCCCGTCTCCTATTTTGTTTTTTTTTCATTCACTCAAAATTTTTTCTCTCCATTTCACGAATTTTTCTCTAATTACGGAGATCTGAAAGAGGTCCGCCACAAGTCGCGGTATACACGCAACTCGTAAAACCCGTCAAATCAATCGATCTTTCCCGGCATTCACAACGAGCATTTCCGGTAACAAATTTCTCGAAAAAAACAAGCATTTCGAAAGAAAAAAGCCGTTATTAATTGCCATTCGATGGAAATAATGGTGAGAGGATAGAGAAAAAAAAGTATGAAAAACTCGTATTTCATATTATATTGCGTAAAGCTGTTGAACGTAAATGTCCCGGAGGAATGTTGGAACAAATGGTACAAGGGACCTCACACGAAGACATGCGGAATGGAGACAAAGTCTCTCTCGTTCCACGAGAGACAGAAAGGGAGACGACGAGAGAGAAAGAGAGAGAGAGAGAAGAATAAACGGTTCAAGAGAGTCTCGGGATAATCGATTTCTTGAGAGACAACGTATATCCATACATATATGTATGTATACATATATTTATACGGACATATTTGTAAAAATATATAGTGATAGAGAATTCCGATAGAAGAATATAGTGGCAACGGAGACTCGACAAGCGTGCAAGAAAACTCGAAGAGAGCGAGCGTTCCTCTCTCTCTCTCTCTTTCTCTCTCCCCGAGATCGATTGATTTATCGACGGAATTACAAGCGAGTGATAATCGATCCTCCCTTTCTCTCTTTCTCGATTTTACGAGCCGTTTCGCGTCAAACGGTCGTCGCTGCAATTACCCTTGACTAAGAAAAAAAAACGTCGGAGAGGAAAAACACCAGCTACTTTGTCTTTGGGGATAAAAATTCAAATAAACCGCTTGAAAAATTTGTTTAAAATTAACCACCCTGGTACCGGGACTAAAATGATAAATTTTCAATAAATTCTATGAATATTTTGACAATATTTGACAGCAACGATAGACGGTGATGGTTAAAAATCCTTTGTCTCTTTCGTTTGACGTTTTTTTGAGGAAAAGGTGAAGTTTAGTGTCGAGATTATGGCCAGGAGGAGGAGAAACGGGGGAAGAAGAATGACGAAGAGTCGTACGGTTTGACAGAGATGACGACCTGTCTGTAGCAACGGAAATACCGCATATGTGCCGACGAGGATAAAAAAGGAAGAAGAAGAGGAGGAGAGGACGAGATAAAAAGAGGGAGAGAGAGAGAGAGGATTCTCTCGCTGGCATGTGCCATGGCAATCATTATTCTGCCTTTTATGTATACCACCCTAGAACCGAGCTATGGATACGTGGAAAAAAGCGAGGAGAGGAGAGAAGAGAATAAAAAAAAAAGAAAGAAAGAGCATTTTGAGTGGATGTGCGCTCGTGTGTGTACACAGGTGCCTATTCAACGTTTGTGACTACTATAGTATTTATGAGCCGGGCGCGGCGATAAATTTGCATTCAAATTCTCCGCGTGCTCGCATACTACTTTCGTACACGGCACACGTTTTCTCACGAGCCTATATGTATTTATATTAGTTATTATACTTCCTGGACTATCTGTAAAGTCATGTTGCATTTCAACCCTTCCTCTCTCGCACCATTTCGAACGCGCTCCGTCTCCGCGACGTGTCGGACACTTCGCGCCAGCTTTCGGACACGCGCGTCCCTCTCGTGACAGACCGAGACGATTTTTCGCTCCTCATCTTTCCGGGGAAATACATTTTCCTCGTCGAACTTCCGGGTGATATTTTTTACCGTTTTCAAATTATCTTTTAGCGGAATGAGGAGAAAACGACGACGTCGCCGAGTTTTGTCGTCGTCTTTTTTACGCGACTTAACGGTACCGCCCGGTATTCCTGGCTTTTTACCACGTGGACATTAAACATTGAAACATATTTTTGTCCAGTGATTATAATTGCTCTGTTTTTTCGAACGATCCGAAAAAATATCGCGCGGCGCGCTTCTTGGGAAAATAAACTAAATTCGAATAATTGTCGGTGTTGCCTATTGGAAAAGCGAATAAGTGTACACCGTGTGCGTAAAAAATGAAGAAAACGAAATAAACAATCTTTCAAACATCTTTCCAAACGACCGGAGAACAAGAAGTATTAAAATTTACATTGCAATTTCTACATTATTTATCGCTTCGAAAGTACGAAACGTTTTTGACGTACGAGCAATATTCTCAGACATGGGTGAAATTTTTTTTCGACCATGACACCCTGAGCTAGATTAACTTTTCAATTTTGTGCAAATAATAAATCAAAAATTTGCTACTACACGACACTTCCTCTTTAACCTCATTTTAATTGTCAAAAATAATATTATAAACAATTTCCAATTCCAGATTTCGTGGAGTGGAGTTACATACGAATTATTTATAAAAAAAGAAATTATGCAAAAAATTGCCACTTATAAAATGACAAAAAAAATACGAAATTTCGAAACGAGATAAAAGTCGAACGTAAACTCGTATAAAAAAATAAAAATACTAACGTAAAACGTGCATACGTATACTCGTGTGAGTTTGTATGGAAGACAAGCAAATTGCACGTTGTGTGGCAAAAGTACAAGTTGTAATATAAGAAGTGGCTACTTTTAAGCAGATACGCCCTTGTTGCGAAGAGAGAGAAAGATATATACACCGAGGAGAGAATATCTCGACGATGTTCTGTGGATACGAGAATTATTAACCGGAGGGTATTCGATCGTTTTTCTTCTCTCAAATCCCTCATCTCCGTATTTTCCCTCTTTTTTATTCGATTTTCACTTATTTTTGGTCATTTTGTTCGTGTCGCCATGCTGGCTCGTTTCTCCTCTTACATATTTTTCAATCTTTAAAGATGACTCTCGATAGGGGGAGACGGGTACGTCTTTATACATGCAAAACGGTGTTACGCGCGTTATGTCGTCAGTACGTCGAGGGAGAAACGAGAAAAGAGGTAAAGAGAGAGAGAAGAGAGAGATACGAGATAAAATATAATAGCGCGAAGAAGACGCCGCGCCGACTGGCTTCGCATTTTCTCTCCCCCTTTCGTCCCTGATGTAAACCTGAAACGAGAAAAGCCGCCAGGCTTGTCCACTCGATGTTCGAGTCTGCTAAACTCTCTTCAGGGTGTTGGCACGAGAAATGTAAAAAAGAGAGAGAGGGAAAAAGAGAGGAAAAAAAAAGAAATTTGTGCGGAACACTTTGATATTGAAGAAAAGGCGGTGCTTTTGCTCGCGTATATAATGACACTGAAAGTATAATCTCAACTGTTAATACACACGGGTTTCAATATATTTACGCGTGTGTGCGTCAATTCGTCTGTCCTCTACTCTATTCTCTTGGCTACGATCCCGAGAGACTTCACTTTCCCGGATTTATCCTCTTCCCTGCTCCCACTCTCTGCGCTCTCCAATGTCGATTCTCGTCCACACATGCCAGCATCGACTGGAAGGCTTCGCCTGGTTCGCCGACAGCGTAGAAAGGCCAGTCGCGGAATGGAAACTACATCACGACTCATTTTGCATTTCGTCTCTTTTATTCTGGGCACATTTGCATCCGACTTTTTTCTCTCATGAAACTCGGAGAATAATTAAAATTTCTTAAAAACGTATAAAAAATGCGCAGAATGAGAGGTGTGTGTATTTTATAGGAATGCATGGAATAGTTGTGGTTAGAACGCAGTCCATTTGAAATGTAAACTCAAGAAATAGCGAGAATTCATGAAAAGTGAATTTTTTGGCCTCTTTTTGGCAAGTAATTCGTACCATATAATAAAATTTGGTGAATTTAAAGTTACAATATCGTTGAAGGACCACACACGTAGCGTAATACGTTCCTCGCGAGTAAGAAAAAGTTCTCGGAGAGGAGGAAGTCGCGCGAAAGGGAAGCACACCTTTTCTATGGATCGAGTTAAAAGATGAGAAGAGAGAGGGGTAAAAAGAGATTTCAAACTTGCGAATATATCATATTATATGAGAGTAGATGTGCCCCATGACCCTCTCCGAGATTTACCTCTCGTTTCTCTGACTCAGATTCTCTTTCTCTCTCCTTCTCTTACTCAGGCAACGACGCGACTGACGCTTTGAATGGCTCGTTTGGACTCCAAAGGATCTCGTCTTCGGATCGGAGCAGCGAAGAGGATCTTCTCTCCTTTCCATAAGAAACGCGCGCATAATATTTCGTCGTGGGTGGTGAACGCATCTGCCGCGGCGCTACCGTCGAGATTTCATCCTCGAAGTAACGACCCTCGCCGAAAACTCTTTCGCGAATATAAATCCGCATTTTGTAACGATTAATGAGAAACATCCGAATTCCGTGAACGAAAATTCATGAACTCTCCATATATGATGACTCATAGTGAAAAATGTTTCAATTTTCTTCACGGAGATGTTAATCTTCGCTTTAATGTATACAATTATTGTATACATACGCTGAGAGAGAAACGTGGAATACGGGAGGAAGAACGAGAGAAATCGTGAGGATCGTGATAAGGGTAGAGAAAATAGAAAAGAAAAAAAAGGGAGAATAAAAAATGAACTTTTTTCATTCTATTCTGGTTGATTGTACGAAGAGGAGAAGGAGGAAGAAAGCGAAGAACGCAAGATGCGTATCCTCACAGACGTGCGATTCTTCCGCAACGCGACATACCGCAAAGGAGAAAGAAAAAAAGGTAAAGAAAAAGAGAAAGAGAGATATCGGTATTTATAAGTAAAGAAAAAGAATGAGAAATAAGGAGACCGAGAACTACCGTGGCACAGGGTGCGAACGCGGCGCAAATTTATTATCTTCGCGCGCGCGGAAGAGGATAAAAAAACTTATAGAAATAAAATACTCGCGTGCGCAAGTATTTCGTTGCGGATTTCTCGAGCAGCCTCTGGTCGCGTTCCTTTATTCCTGCTCCTTTTTTTTCATTTATTTCGCTCCACTCGACAAAAAGTCACAATCCCGTGCCAATTCACGAGTTCTTTGTGAAGATTTTCATACATGTAGCCATCAGTTATGATCATTAATATCTAAAAAGTGCATATGTAGAATTCAATCATGTTGCAGTGCACTTAAATTTTGCATTCCAACACAGGACAATATTCGTTGCAGTTAGTGTTGAACGCGTTGAGAAAAAAAAAGAATTTTTACAGATCGTTTATTTATTTAATGTCCATATAATTGGAAACCCGTTTCATTCAAAGTCGTCCGAAAAGACAGTTCTCTCAGCGTGAGAAAAAAAGTCGGATGGGAGAGTACTTGACCGATGTACCGGTACTCCTCAACTTTTTATTCTCTCGGAAAATATTTTTACTATAGTAAAAATTCATTTTTTTTTCAAGAAATGAATTTCAAAATGAAATGACACACAAAAGTTCAATACATTAAGTTTTCCACTCACAAAGGAGTGTAAGATTTTCCCAAAAATCCTGTGAAATAAATTTTAAAAAAATTTTTTCACTTATTTACGAAAAGGAAATCATTTTTTATCAATTTACATTTAAACTAAGACGTAACGTTGTATTTTCAAGTCATAAAGGAAAGCCAAAGAACGACGATTTTTCCGAGTTATGTGAAAAAAAAAAAATTGAAGAGACGGAAAACGAGGGGAAAGTACTTGACCGATGTACCGGTACGTCATTTTCCTCCTCTTTCTTTTTCTCGTTCTTTCTCTGGGTCTAAGAATGAAAATTGTCGGAGGAAGGTGCTTGAGAAGAGAAGAAAAGAAAAGGGGGGAGCTTATATACCCCGTGAGAGACGTGTGAGTACAGTTATAATTCTCGTTGTGTGTGAAACATGAGAATAAAACACACGGAGGTTAAATTTCGTCGGTGTTTGTGCGAGGAATCAGCGCGTCCGAAGAGTCTCTCGCCTGCAGGCGAAAGGGACGCGAAATGCTGGATTCTCGCTCTTTCTTTCTTTCTTTCTCTCTCTCTCTCAACTTCGTCACTGAAAAAGATGAAGGTTCAGAGTTCGTGGGATACCGCAGACACCCACTAATACACTTGTGTGAACTTAAAGAGCAAATTCAGCGTCTCTCTCTACAATTGCGATGCCTCTGATGAGATATTACAGTTAACGATTCATCGGAGAGTAGGTTATTAATTTCATAACGTCCAACTAACACGATTCCTCGGCTCTCTTGAATCAGCCGGAATCACGTGAGACATCAATGCCAAAATGAAAAAATCTTTCGTATAAATTAATTAGTAAATTAAGCAAAAAGAATATCATTTTTTTTTATTTTAATATAAAATTTATGTGAATTTAGTAATGTCAATTATGTAAAATGAAAATTTAAAGTTAATAAAATATTGATAAATTGTATTTTCGATAATTTAGATAAAGCAATGATTCAATTTTGAAAATATTAGCAATCGAAAAATATTTGATAAAAAAAATCACAACGTGCCACAGTTAGTAATTATCACCGAATTTAAAGGATAAAGAAAACAAATGAATGGAAAAGGGAGCATTCCGTGATTCCACGTATCGTTTGCGTCTCTTTCGCGATATCTCGTGGCATCGTAATCGCACAGCTTCTCCAAGAGGAGAACCGATACGTTTTCTTTCGTCCTCTCTCTTTCTCTCTCTCTCTCTCTCCTCGGTTCCATCGAGGATTCAGAGACAAGATGAAAGAGGAAGAAAGAAAATGAGAATAATGTTGGTATCGCAGATATCTCACGGCAGTTGCCGCCATTAAGAGCAGATTGCGCTTTCGCGGTGGTCTCTCTTATATGCCTATGGGGTTATTACCAACGATAGAAGTGACCGTACGTATGTGGATGTGTATACAGTGCCACCCAGTGTATATGCCCCAGGTGGGTGTGCCCATTTGATCACTCGAATCCGGACGACGACCAGAGATCGAGAAACCATTTTTTTTTTTTGCTTCACCGATGATATTTTTATCCTTTTTTCTCTCATTTCGTCCTTTTTTCATATGAACGCACCTCTCCTCTCTTTTTCGCCACATTCGCATACGTTCCGCGAAGGAAATAACGCCTCGTTTTTTTTCCATTTTACATCGCGATACACACCGCGCGCCATGGTTACGAGTTTTGTTCCGCATTTACAAGCGGAAACGAGCATACATGTCTTTCCACATATTATTTTCTTTCTCCTCCTTTCCCTCGCCTCTTTTTATCCTCTTTTCACCATAATCACGCGTCTGTCCCTCTCTCGGCAGTTATGCTAAACAGCCCAACCCGTTGGCTATCCTCATTTTTCTCTCTTTTACCGATGCGCCGAGTTACGGAAACATTTTCGAGCTCTTCGTATACACTTTTTTTATTTTTATTTTACTCTTAATTCGATGGACATATTCGAATTTTCGACGCGGTTCACGTAATCCCTCTTTTCATCGTGATTTTCACCTTGACGCAAAGACACACGAAATACAACTCGTAATCCGATTACGAAAAAAATAATCTCGAAAAGTCCTATTTCCCTGCACTCTCGAATGAAAGTTTCAATAATACATACATTTCTATAACCTTATTCCAAAATAGTTATCGAGAAATTAACAAGTTTCGAGTGATTGCTCCCGTCAAGATGATATTTGTAAAGATTTTCTCATATGTGAACGATTAAAAATATATATTTTTGAATCTTTCAAAATTTATTATTGAGAAATTAATAAGTTTTGTGTAATTCAGTGAAAATTCTATTTGTATTTCCTCTTTTGTGAATAATTAAAAATATACGTAAAAGCACAATGTATAATATTTTTAAAAACAACCGAAAGACATTAAATTTGATAAGATTGTCGATTGTCATGTAACGAGAGTGGTGAGAAAGTGGAGAGAAAAATAGGAAAATAAAGAGATGAGAGAACTTCGTAGAGTGTAGAAAAGGCTTCCGCCTTCGGGTGGAATAAAGAAGAAGTAGAAGAAGAAAAACAAACAGTGCTATAAGGTAAAACTTCATGAAGTGGAAAGATCGAGGGAGCACGAAGTGGCCACGCGCTTCTCTCGTAAATCTGTCCCGAGAGAGTCTTCTCTCCTTCTCCCGTTTATTTCTTCGCTCGCGATGTCCGATACGGGGCACGAGACTCGTCTCGGGACTCCTTGGAACGATCCTTCGTGAACTTTTACATACGCGGGGTAAATATATACGCGCGCATTCGTCGTCGGTTTCCGGTCAGGAAATTCAGGTTTGAACTCGTTTCCTCTTGGAAAATGAAAAAAATTAGGATTTTGCACATTTTCAGTAACAAAATTATTACGTTCTTTCCCAATATATTTAAGAATTCTCTCCGAAATTTGATAACGATTCACTGTGTATATGTTTGAATGTATATTTCATTCTGAAGTTGTCTAAAATAAAAAATTTATCTATTACAGAAAATTGATGAAGTTGCCTCAAAAATTCATTCAAAACATGAGTTTCTGTGTTCAAATATTATTTCAAGCGATACACTAACAAAAATTTCAACTTTCTGTCAATAAAAACAGAATCTATATTTTAAATTAAATCTTAAAAAAACACACATCCGTTCATCATGTGAAATCCATAAAATTTTATATTATTTTAAGGAGAAAAAGAAGAAAGATTATAGAAACATGTGATTTTTTTGATAATTGAATGGAGAAAATTGATTTTTCGTGAGATTTTTTAAAAAAATATAGATGGAAAAAGTATATAGCGTGGCGTGTATGGGCGCGAGTCTAGCAGAGTCGGAAGGTCAAAGGACGAGAGGAAGCCAGCGTGGGATCGAGGAGCACGACTCTTTTGCACCGTACGCTTTTGCCCGAGGCTGCTTTTAAATACGTCCAGGGTAGAGGGGGGGGATCGAGACAGGCCGTGCACGTAGAGTCGAATTGAACTCGGTACAAAGTGCTACCGCAGGACAATGGGAAAAGTTTCAGGATCAAAGTGGTCGTTTGTAGCGGAGCGGACAGGATGGATCTCCGTGGCACGGCTCCTTGTCGCGCTGTCGCCTGGCTAAACTCCGCGCTAGTGCTCACGAGAGATTTTCTAATGCGCTATACGTGCTCGATCGCCGAAGCTCTATTCCGGGAACTCGCGAGCGCCCGATGCGCCAGAATATATTACAGCCTCATGAGCTACTATTCCTCTCTCTTTCTTTGTCCTCTTCCTTCAAAAATTTCTCACATGTCCCTCGATAATGCGCAAGGTAATTCGACGAAATAAGAATTTAGAAAACTAAAAATCAAATTACAATTTTTACGTTGGGGTCTGATTAGATCCTGAAATAGGTACGGATATTTATAATAATTAATTAACCTGATGACTGTAAATTAAATTTACAAAATATATACGAAATATTTATAGAAAATTTGTTCAATTTTTGGAGTTTTATTCTCCGTGACATTTTCATATATGATTCGCGATTAACGGTGCGGTGTCTCGCGGTGAATTCCGCACGTGACACTATTTGTGTAGAAATAACTAAAAGAGAAAGAGAGCTGGAAGGAACGTCGAGAATGTAAGAGGGACTGGATCACGTGGGCGGAGGACTCTCGGGGCTAAAAGGGATGAGCGACGAAGGGGACAAAGGCTGCCGAGCTAGAAAAGTCTGCGCGAGGGCGGGGGAGGGAAGTGAGGCGAAGAGGAGGTGGAGAGGAGAAGAGAGAAGGGGAGGAAAAAAAATTGACGTTTATAGGTTGCGAGAAAAGCCCGAGGCTCGGAATATCGCGAAACTCCGGCGCAATATATATTTTATACGAACAATTTGTGTGGATGTGTGAGCCCGCTCGTGCACCGGAGAAGACTCGATGATCGTGTGACGAGAGGACCTCTATCGTCTTTCTCTCTCTCGTTCGGTCACGGTCCGAGGACCCTCGCGGGCTTCAACGGGACTCCCTACGTACTTTTCCTTCAAACTTCTTCCTCCTTATCCACCTCTCTCGTCACTCGAGCCATTAATCATATCGCAATCTGTTTTACCTTTTCTCTCATATTTTCACCGATTTTCCTCACTTATTGCAATTTCCTTGTACTTTTGTTCGTTATGTATAGTTTTAAAGTTATTTAGTTCTCAAAAGCGCAACTAAAATTTAATTTTTTAACGATAAGCAAAGGTTTATGGAAATTTAACAGCAATACATGGAAACAGCTGATAAATTTTGTAACACCAAAAATGCTGAAAATATCGTAAATGTAAAATATCTTCGTACTTTTCATTCGGCTTTCTCTCATTCGCTTCTCGTCACTCGAGCTAACCATAATTATCTGTGAGTGATTTTCTCATATTTTTACCAATTTAAACTCAGCACCTAATTATCACCTAATTATCACCTAAAAAGAAACTTCATTTTTTTCAAATTTGTCCTGCCAACTTTGCGTAGCTCGTTTTTCCACCAAAATTCCTGGAAATATCGTAAACGGATTTGCCCTTCGCAACTATCTTTACTTTCGGTCTCAAATTTTCGTACCCGGCTCTCACTCGTTTTTCTTAGCTCCGTGGTAGAAAATAGAGAGAAGA
Source organism: Cremastinae sp. B BG-2022a (assembly GCA_030522605.1). Classification (NCBI taxonomy): domain Eukaryota; kingdom Metazoa; phylum Arthropoda; class Insecta; order Hymenoptera; family Ichneumonidae; species Cremastinae sp. B BG-2022a. The sequence continues at coordinate 27,012 of JAPYYX010000329.1, read as the reverse complement.
GACAGGTCCCAGGCACTTTGCCAACGTATTTCCTCGTATTGCCCTCCATGCAGTCTCTAGAAGAATTTATCCTCCAATCTCTTCGTTGATTTTTTTATTTTTGGTTATTTTCACTTTTCAGTTTCTCCGAAGAAGGCCTTCGAGGACGTTCCGGATTCTCCTCGTTAGCAAAAATAAATTTTTAACGAGCCTCAGTTAAACTCGAAAATCGATTTTACTTAGTTAAAAAATTCTCACGGCTGGTAAAAACGCGTTTGAGTTCGGTAATCGCGTAGAACAGAAGTATCGCGATTGAAGCGAAACGATCATTGAGTTGTCAACGTAGCTGTGTGTTCATCACGGTGCAATGGCCCGTTAAATTGAACAATTGCCAAGTATTTGCACCAAGCGAGAACGAACGAGAGTGAGGAAGAGAGACAGAAAATCTTTCGTTTTAGATACTCTTCGCGGTAAATCGGAATTACTCCCAATTTTTCCCACGGTTGGGATTTCATTCTGAAAAAGAAAGGAATATCGCGTATTTGGATATTCGCGCGAAATAAATTGCTCGGAACAAAGTTTCCTGGATTGAAAATTCATCGATGCTGGAACGACTATCGATTTGAATTTTATGGAGAAATCAAATAACCTTTTTCTACCGCTTCATCCTTACGACCGCCTTTTCTCCATCCAGAAATAAAATGTATATGAATGTACGCGATTATATATTTATATTTATCAACGTCAGCAGATATAAATCGCGTAAATCGCGAGCGCGTGCGAACGATCGACCGGTTTTCTCGCGTGCTCGCGCCGTATAATAGCGATCTTATCCATCCACTTGATACACAAAAAAGTAAAATGTTCCTGCCAGAATACTTTTTTTAAAACAATGACCAATAATTTGGGAAAATTTGAACGAGTGGAATGGATGAGAAAATATTTTGTCGCCAGTCTAAAATTCAGAATTTACCGAATCCGTACATTCATTCAACTTAGGATTCACGTATAGTTTTTCCTGTAGAACATAGTCCTATAAAATTATATATCCACGATTTTATTCATTCATACTTGATGCACAAAATAAATAAAAAATTTTCCTGCTGGAATTTTTCGATGAGTAATATTTTGTAAAAAAATGTAAACGAATCGAATCAATGATAAAATAGTTACGAAAGAAAATGCTTTTGTCGCGACTGTAGAATTCAGGATTTATCGAGTGCGTGCATTCAACTTTGGATTCACGTAATCTTTTCTGTATCAACGAGGATTCCGCGAAACGGAGGCACGAGTCAATGAAAAAATGGCGTGGAGTCGAGGAGAGAGGAGATCTCAGCTGGTTACTGGATGGAGAGGAAGCCAGGTTTAAAAGGATTTTACAAAACGAACACGAATCTCTCGCGACGTGAGGACAAGCGGACAACGACGCACGACGCGGAGAAAAAAAAATCGACGTACAGAGAAAGAGTGTCCTCTTGCCCCTCGACGAGGAACATATCGCATTGACTACCTGTTTTTTTACCGGTTTCGTGTACGACAACGAGCTCTATGGACTTTGCTCGATTTTGCTTCGCGAGACGGCGCCACAACCGCAAAAGGAAAATCTTTTTACATATCCAGGACTTGCGGACTTTTTCTTTCTCTTGTGAAAATTCTGATTACTTTTTTATCGTAATAAAGTTCATTGCTGTAGATGGAGTGCGATAAATATCAACAGAACATTAGTTACCAATTATACGATACCAATATAAAAAACAATAAGCAACATACAGTACTTATTGAGTACTCAATAATAACGATAATAAATACAACAATAAAATACTTAACCACTATTATGAAGGCTTGATATAGTTACCAATGTTGAAATATTCCAACCATGCACTTCCAAAATACGGGAACATTTAAATGTACTTGTCTTCATCGTTAACAGAGTATACCTACATCGATGTATGTACAGTAAGAAAATTATCCATCATAATCTTACTATTCAATTACATATCTCATTGATGCAATACACTTTGTCAGCCTTGAATGATAATGTCAACAAATACAAAACTACAAGTACGTACATTCGTCACTAAACTACTGGAAGAAAAATTTTATAATCTTCGAACTATACTATATCATAGTAAATAGAACAACTATAAAATAACTACACATATCATAATAGTTCAAACCTAAAGGCACATATTCCATTGCACTACCAAACGTGAAATACAATACTATATATGACACTTCGTAACTATCATCAACTATTAATATTCTTTTTACAACTTGTGTAAATAATTCTTCAACCTCAGTAAACATTATCCCACCCGCAACTTATCTTCTGATATATACGGAAGACCAAATTAAGATCCCGAATAGTGATAAATCTGAAGAACGAAAGATGTTTGGTGCCTTATTACGAAAAAGATGCATTCAACAAGATCAAGAATCATCGTATCCTCGACGGAGATTCGTTTGCGCTTGGATATATATTTTCTGTGAAACGATTTCCAAGGTAATTAATTTTCAGAGACGGATATCAGGAACGGAGGAACGCCGAGCGCTCTTGCTCTCCTCTCGTTTCTACTTCGATTTAAACCTGGGAAGAAATTCAACTTTTCCGTAACACGTGTATACGAATGTACGTGTGTACATTTGTTGCATGTATACACATACGCGCGGAGGGATGTTTCTGTGAAGAAGACATTCGCCGTCACGCGATAGGTGAAGAGCGCGAACCCGGTAGGTGAGAGAATACACGGCGCGTCCTACCTCTCATATCATATACGCTAATAATATTTGTTCACATATTCATGATTCAACATCTACATGATTAGAAAGTCAAAAAAATATATATCTAACGAATTTTCATCTGCGTTTCCATATAATTGGAAGACTATACGGAAATGCGTATAGATGAAAGTGAAACTCCACCCAGAGACTATGTAAAAAGATAATAAAAAATTTTTCAATTTTGATAATTTTTCTGCACGATGTTTCATTCGGACTAATAAAACATTATTTTATATTCCGTGTCATTGGTCGCGAGCGTTCCAGTTTCGTACCGTGGATATTGCAGAGTCAGGCGAATCGCGTGCGATAGCAAAGTTAGCAGAACGGCAAAGCTCTCTCATGCACATATTTATAAAGGAGAGTACAGACTAAACACAGAGAGGAAAGAAAGGGAGAGAGAAGAAATGAGCAGCAGCAGCAGCAGAGCTCGCTGAAAAGTATGTCTACAAGTTATGTATATTCAACGAGAAATAGTACCGAAGTCATTCGGTTTGGATTACGAAGGGACCCGCGTATATTAACCGAGCTAAACATTCGTCTCAGAAGTCGCACAATGAGGAACGGTCCATAAATATTTAAAAGACCATTTATAATTCGCATTATAAAATTCAAAGGACACACGTGTGATCCACCGTTCTACGTTACTTTTTTTCCTTCGTCTCTTTCTTTCTTTCTTTTATTTTTTTTGATCCCGGAGAACAAAAGCCCACTTCGGAAGGAAAAAAATAATGGGAAGGAGATAAGATTCTCAGCGGTGTCAGCGCGGATCGCATTTCGCGAGATGCACTCTCTCAGGGAGCACTGCGAAAAAAATAATTGCACCGAGTTCTGAGAACTTTCGTCGGAGCTGAGACGAAAAACGAGAGGAAAAGGGGAGTGTCGATTTTGTGCAAGCTCGTCAAACGAGACTGTAATTAAATACGAGAGAGAAAATCGGAATTGCTATCGGGAGGATAAAAAGAGAGTGACGGAGGAGAAAGAGAGGAAGGAAAAAAAGGAAGCGCCATGATTAAATTATTAACACTTATTTCTTTCCCCCCCTGTTCCGATACCATCTCTTATTTCCTTATGAATGAAGTTCACTGTTCGAAATAATCTCAGCGCTCTCCCGCGTTCTTTCTCCCGCTTTCATGGAAACTACAATATCGAGGGCTCTAAAAAATAAAGAGAAAAATTGCATAGGATTGACGCTTTATGCGCGTAAAAGAGGGAGAATTGAACATTAAATTGGACCATTCATGATTCTTTTTTTCTTCCATTGTGCTGTGCAAAAATGTACGAGACATTCGCTGTCAAATAAAAATACCACATAGAATTAAAGAAATATACGTTCATCAATAAGAAATACCGAAAATATAATTCAATGAATCAATATATTGAAAAACCTACCTTGAAATAGTTATCAAGACCTCAAATCAGCGATTGAGATTGCTGATTTTCCGCTTTGTGAATAATACAACGTAAATTCAGCAAATAACCGACGTGGACATAAAAAAATGTTTAATTCCAAAATAAATCAGTTACAAAATTATCTTATCTCTAAATTCTCTCGAGAAGTCATAAATCACTTCTTTGTTGCCGGAGTAAATGAAAAATATTGTCAAGATCTCAAAATTAATTTCCATTGAATAATCGTTAAAAATGGAATAAAAAAAAAGTTCAGTACGGAAGTTGAGAGTCATCGGTTGGCATAATTGTGATAAATTTTGGCACGGAAGGTCTTGCGGCGGGAAAAATACAGATATACGTGCTGGGAGACAATGGGAATGATTGAACAATGCATAACGAGCATTGTCTCTGGTCCACGCCCTCGAGAGCTCGCGGCAGACCAGAAGTAACTAAATAACAAGAGGAAGAACAAGAGGAAGAGGAGCCAATGTTGAGACGAAAAAAAAAGAAATAAAAAAAATGAGAGAAAGAGAGAAAATATATATTGTATAGTAAATCTCATTGGTAGCCTTTATCTCTTACTTATACTGAACGGGGTATGAGCGAAGGGGAGAGAAATATATAAAAGAAAACAATAATGAAAAAAAAAAGAAAAACAAAAAAAAATTTCAAATGTGCACTGACTGCATCGGTGATTCTCCTCTCTTCTCGCGCCGATATATACGAGGAGGCATAAATACGCACGTGCGTGTACGCTCTTTGCACCGACACACGAGGATCGCTCGATCCGGAGCCGAATATACGCGATATGTTTGCACCGTGTGCGCGGATTTGCAAGTGCGGAGTAAAGAGGAACACGCGTGTTCGCACTCGATTGCCAGCTTAATACGAAACGTCAGATGCACTCCTCGCTTATTATTCCGCGCAACACGAGAGAGCAAACAGAACGTGTACGCGCGAGTGTAAACGGCCCCGCGCGCGCGTGTGTATATCGGGCGCATGAACGAGAAGAACGAGAATGAAAATTCGCCTCCCGATCGTGCAAAATACAGTATTTTCAAAGACCCTTTCTTCTCTTTCTTCATTTCCTATCCTTCCACTATCCGCGTATCTCTCTCCTTCTCTCTCTCTCTTTTCCTCTCTTTTTTTTCCAGCACGAGTCTGTGTACGTACAAGTTTTACATACTCTAATAAACTCGAGATCTAATGTGCATTCTCGTATTCTCAATTGGAGCGAGTTCTCTCTTTGATCAGAGTACATTTGATATGGCTTTATTATCAACCTTCCCCCTTTCTCTCATTCACTCCCTCTCTTTTTCCCTCTCTCTCTATTTCTCTATTTTTCTCCTTGCTGGATATTCTCTCCTCTTCAGTGAGATCTCAATCTTGATCTTGATCTATTAAAATAATTATAATCCTAGAAATTATTGTCCGATACGAGACACAAATTATGGTGGAATTCCTTCGAATATTTAACTTCTCCCTCTGGCACACGTGTGTGTTGGCGTGGAATTTTATTTTTTTTTATCTATATAGCATCCATTACGAATATAATTGGAAATAATTGTAATTAATGAAAGAATTAGATTATCTCATTCGTTTTATCGATCATCGAGAAGAATTCCCAGACCAATTATCTTCGAGCATCTACATTTTTGTTAACGAGTTAATTAAATTTACGGAATTCCAGACAATAAGAAATATCAATAAAAATGTGAATCGAATAAATTTGGGAATTTTTTTTTCAAATTATACAAAATTGATGAAAAACGAAAGTTCGTGATTTTGAGTTGATTTATATAATTGCAATTAGAGAAATTATTCATTTTGGCTCCTCATCGAGAATTCATGGTCTCGGAGTCTATGCGAGCATGTGCGAGAATACTTTTTTATTTATAACTGGAGGCAGGAAAGAAAAAGTGGCTGCAGTTGGTCGGACATGTGCGCACAATTACGGTTTCGTCTCTGGTGCTCTCTCTTTCTTTCTCTCGGCCCTGCAAGTACATGCACCCTTTTTGAAGCTGACTACAAATTATAAACCGAGTACTACTCTCCCGGGGGCCCCTCTCGTAAAACCGGCCAAAGCCTCGTCAATAATCTTTTCTTTCGAGACTCCCCCTCCTTCGTTGCATATATCGCTCTCTCTCTTCTCCCCTCGTCTTTCATAAACTCGCGACTCATACAGACGGAGCACATTTCGACTCGAATAAAATTTATTTAAGTATAAATTACTCGTAAAAATAATATAAATTTTTTCAAAAAATTTGGATACATAATTTTTTAAGATTGGATAAAAATAATTTCTTTCAAAATGGATGAACTCGATTCTGAATAAAAAATTTCTAAGAACGCGCAAACACAGCTGTTCGAATTTGGATCACAAAGAATATTCGGATCGAGATGCGTGACGCATAGAATAAGAAATGTGTACAGGTCGATTCGAGAAAGCTTTTCGATTCGACGTCAATCGAAATTTAGCGTTTCGACGAAATTGACGTAATGATAAAAGTACAGGTTGGCAAAAGTGGAAAGAGAGCCTCGTGGGAAGTAGAAAAACGTGGTCAGAGGAAATGCATGGGCGGTGTAAAAAATTGCAGCAAAGTGTCACAACTCGTTCACCATTATCCGCTGTTTTTCAACGACGCGAATTTTATTTTTTATTCGCTCTTTTCGTGCTTAGACTGCAGGAGAAATTTCCGTGCAGAACGAAGTTCAGATAAATTCGGTCTGGGTCAAAGGTCGGCGAACGAGTCTCGTGTAAATTCACTCGGGAGAGAGATGAATAAATCCAAAGAGTTTAACACAGATTTATATATACAAATTATTGCGCTCGTAATTTTTCAACTTGGCACTGTTTTTACAAACTTCACATTTTTTTCAAACTTCAAGAGTAAAAGTTCCTCAGTTAGAAAGTCATATACACTTGTTCAGACGAAAAAAAGAAAATGAACAGAAACAAAGTGCTTTTACTCTCTCGTTCGCTTTCGTGCGGAATATGTATTTTCCGTATTTGAATATGTTTCTTTGAATATTCGAGAGGAGGTAAAAAAATTGCGGGTGAAATAATGGAGTCTCGTTTGTTCGATCGTGTGGACACGAGGTAATCTGTATCGGAGAATTGGAGCTTCGCGGTGCAACTGTCGAGCGTGAGTTTCGCGTATGTAGCATTAATGCGATTCATATGGCGAAGGAGCAATAAAAGCCCACTAATGCAAACAATCGAGGATATAGAGGTTAATGGCTCCGAGAGGGAAAACGTTGAAAAAAAAAATGTCTACGTACACACAGAGATTACATGCGGAGGGGAAATAAAAGTAGACACGTGAGTTCATACGTCGGGGAGAATCGCATGAGAAAATTGTTGTTCCCTTTCTACCACGCAGTCTCTTGCGAAGAAAGCGCAATAATCCCTCATTATAACTGTAATACTTGAGATATCGAAAAATAATCTCGAAAACCAAACGATATTTTGTCCTCCTTTCGAATCGGCTCGACAATTATTTTTCATTCTTTTATATGCACTATAATAACGTTAATATTTATTCTGAACTCTGTGTATATCATCAATGTCAAAAATTTAAATCTAATTCACACAATTTTTTTTATTGAAGTGTTTGAAAAATGCTATTTTTTACATTTGAATATAATTGTATAAAAATATGTTTTATTTTTATTAATAAAATGATGTGCTCATAAATTAGAAAATATTTTTATTGAAATATCTTCAATTTTCTGAATGATACACTTTTTAAATTTATAACCACTATAAAAATACCTGTTCAGCGTTGAAATGAATTCCACATAAAACGGGACAGAGATACAGCTTCGGTTTTGATACATATAAAATAATTTTTTATGTATCATATTGAGAAAAAAAAATGAGAATGATATTTTTGCGGAAATAAATGTTATAACCTAGAATTAGGAGTCTTTTTGGGTGCGTATCGTGCAAAAAGGTGGTTAGAAGAGTTGAATGTGCAAACCGCGAAATCGAATATGCTCTGGTGTCGGGATTGCGGGGTTTATAAGCACCGCGGGTGAATCGCGCCCACGCGAGACTCTCGATTACGCGCCATTAACTTTCGTTTCGCGTCTCTCTTGCACTCTTCGGTGGCTGTTAATAAAAGCTCAGGATTTGTACCGGAGAACGCTGCGGTAGCGAAAGAAGGCATTCACGGAGTGAGGCTACCTGCCGAGAGATGTGGGCAGACTGGAATGTCGATGTGTATATACAAAATTCTCTCTCTCTCTCTCGCTCTCTTTTACTTTTTTCCCCTCTCTCTTTCATTCTCTATTTTTCTTTCTCTCTCTCTCTCTCTCCTCTTCTCTCGCTTTTTTGCTCTCCGGCTTTACGTTCATTCCTCGTTGAACGAGAGAACCACGTGAGATTATATTATATGCATGCGTGAGCTCGGAATATACTCGGAATACAAAACTTGCTGATCTCTTTTCTCACTGTGTGCGGGTTCCCCCTCGTACACAAGTGGCTCGAGTAACAACGACGACCACGCGTCCGCTCCGTACATATGCAATTGACATCCCGATGTACCATCGTCCGGATTCTCCAAATATCAATTAGATGCAGATAATCCAATCAGACAATTAAATTTACTACGAAATATTTTTTTCTTCCATTTTTACCTACACTTTTAATGATTTTTCGTATTTAAATCCATTTTAGTTAAAATTTTAATAATTTTTTATTAACTGAAAGATTTGATCTGCGTAATCACATCGTATATTCAAGATGCAGATAATTACTCGCTATCATTTTTAATTAAACTTTTATTACCCTTTTTACTATCATTTTAATAACTTACTGCCTTCAATTATTTTAGAAAAAATTAATATTGTCCAATATGTACCTTGATTCAAGGACATTTCAAATTTCTTTTGAACGAATATTTTACTTAAAAATAATTTAGGGTTCGTAATGTATAAAATAAATAGGAATACGTGGAAAGTGAACGAGTTTGATTTCCACCTGAATAAGAAGCAAGCTCAAATGTGTCGAACAGCAGCCAAGTGTGTATAATATATGGCAACGCGCGCGTGGTCACTGTCCACTGGTCAGAGGAAAATCCTCGCGAGAGACCGCAACACCCACGCTTCCTTTTTTTTCCTCCATTTTTTGAATTCTTTTTTTTTTTTAACGAATGTCCCTACCCAATTTTTTCAAATTTAATACCCACATTACGACGATAATTCATGCCATTGACGTGAGATATACGCGTGACGCGTTTCGCGTGTACGGTTATATTTATTCGCGGGTGAAAATGCGTGCGCGAAAATCGCGACTGAAACGCGAGGCGAGTCCCAGCCTCCGGTTACCAGTTATTATTCGTGCTTTATCCGGATCTCATTTTAGAAAGGACACACGGGAACGACGCGACTGCATAGGCGTGCGAGTTCGACTATCGCGTGCTCTCAGCCTCCGAAATGGAGAGATTCGAAAATGAGAGGACAATATTTAGGAATAAAAGAAATTAGAGGCTTTACACAGAAATTAAAAATCTTTCCGACACTTTTGATTCCATATTTGATTTCTTTAAAATTAAATTCTCTTGCGCAAGGTAACAGAATTGTTTTTTATGTATACGCGGTGTTATCGAATGGAACTCAATAATGATACGCACGTGATGTTTACTCAGCAGTGTGAACTCAAAACTTCATGGCAAATAATAAATGAGCCTCCGTGTACGACATTTGACACTATTGGCCCTGGCTCGCGACTCAGCACTTTCGCTTTTACAAGTGCAAGCGTAATGCGCCTCAAATCCTTTCGACAGTCCATTGATACAGAATTTGAGTTCAAATTTTATAAATTCTTAACATGAACAGCGATTTTGATTCATTATGAAGCAATTTCATTTCTGGTGTGCGCATCATTTTATAATAAAAAGACTAAAATTGAAAATCTACGAAGATCAGAAAATCGAAAAAAGAATTATGAAATCGCCCAAAGTCACTTAAAAAGCTCGCTCGATCTTGTATTACACACTTTTGAGTTTCAGTAGCGACAGTCGGGCGGAGCGGCGGATGCAGCCGTACTAAAAAAATAAAAGAGGTAAAAAAATCGTGTAGATCTCTGCGCGCGTGTATACGTTTTGAAGGAACGATTAAGTCGTAAAGCATCGAGTCGACCACCCATTGGTATATAGCATACAAGAATTATACGAGTAAATACCTTACGCTCTTCTTTTTTTTTATTCTTTCTGCATATGAAGCAAAAAAGAGAGAGAGAGCGAGAGAGCAGAATTTTTTCAACATTTTTCCTCGGCGTAATATTATTATATCTAAAATCAGGGTCCTGATTTAAGAACGTTGTAAAAGGTGGAGTAAAAATTGTCCTGGAAAAAAGCAGCATAGCTGAATATATCGCTAAAATCTCGTCGAGGGCGGCCATGTTGGATTTAAAAAGGAAAAATAGGCTCCGAGAGGAAGCACGCGCGTTTAAATACTTAAACGTAATATATAAATCGGGTTAAAAGGAGAGACAAAAGGCGATAAAGCACAGAATATTCAAAGGGCCCGAGCGATTCGAGTTACGCCCTTTTTTCTCCTCATATCTCGACGCAGCCGCTTTTGGATTTATGCGTGCCCGCATATGTATAAAATCCTTTCTGACCTTATATACGTGCCAGAAATCTTTATACGAGTCCTGGAGAAGAGAAGCAACAGCCGGGGAAACGAGTAAAAAATCTGCGCCCCTAAATTTTCGACTCCGGACGTATTTTACGGGAGCGTAATTACGGTGATTGCCCTCCGGCATCTTTCCTCATTTTTTTTTCTCTTCCCTCTCTCTCAGTTCACTTCAGCTGACCGTCTCGCGGTCCTCAAGATGCGCCGGAAATTTTATGAGTACACAAGAGTGAAAAAAAAATTGAAGCAACTGATTCAAATCTCAGTTCAAAAGTGCAGCAACACGAGATTCTTGAAATCGTAAACGTTTATTAACGTATCGGATAACGTAGATAAATTCACGAGCTCCGACGAAAAATTGAATATTTTTTTTTCCAAAGGTGAGGGAAAATATTTTTTCGAGAGAGAGAAAACTGGGTCTCGGCGATTCATCACTCTTTTTGAATTCTCGTTACACGAGCAAAAGTCGTTTTGCGCGGAGTAATAATTTTTCGGCGAGAAAATAATTACGGAGTTTCACTCTGACGGTTCGCTCTTTCTTTTTCATATTTTTCTTCATCCTCACCGCACCTTCGATACTTTTTTTATGGAAATTCTTATCGTCCGAGAAAGATAATACGTGACCTCGACATTTTTCGAAATTATCACCACGTAAGATTTTTGTACGTAAGAGAGATAAAAATCTTTTCGGGCATTAATTAAAATAATTCGGGTAAAAAATGACGCAACGAGGAAGCTGTTAAAAATAATTAAACGAGTAGATAAAAATGCAATTTTGCATTCGTGTGTAAGAGAGAGAGAGAGAGAAAGAGAAAGAGCGAGTGCAAGGAAAATCGTGTGCATGGCGAACGTGCCATCGAAAAGAATTGTCGCCAGAGGCGAATACTTTAAGGGAGTTCGTCTTTTCTCTTTCCTTGTCGCGAGCAAACTCTTTTTCGACGATTGTACCGCGACGAGAGCCCGGGAGAACCGGACAAACACGTTTTTTTTTCTGCCTCTCTTTTCTCTCTTCATTTCTTTCTTTTGCGCAATTCCCATGGACTCGCCGAGAACCTGAATGGAGTCTGGGCTAACGAGAATAATTCTCAAAGATTTTTCGTACGTATATGGAAACGGCGAGGGAGACGAAAAATACAAAAAAGGAGAAACTTGAAGTAAAAGAAAACTCGCTACGGATTCTTCATCCCTTAAAAATTAAACGAGAAAAGAAAAGTTTCGTCACTCACCAGATCGTCGAATCGTCGGAAAATCCAAAAAATGTCTTCGGTCTCGAAGTATTCACAAAAATCACTCTCGATATCGGAGCAACGTTTATTCCCAAGTTCGCTCAAACTTTTTCACCACAAGCGTCCTTTTTTTGTATATTTATTCAATGTCCGAAGATATAAAAACTGCGAGGTTCGAGTCCGGTGAGAAAAAATCCTTTGACGAGAGAAAAAAAAAGAAGAAAAATTTATGAAATAGGGGAGACGAAGAGATCGCGAGGGAAAAATCCCCGCGGATGTCCTCGTCGTCGTCGTGTCTCGGTAACTGACCTACGACAACGATTCGTTCACCTCGAGCGACTCACTCACTCACTCTTTCCCTCTCTTTCTCTCTCTCTCTTTCTCTCTTTTGTACACGCACACCAACGTACGTGTCCTTCCCCTTTTTTATTCTACTTTTTTCTCCTCCCTCTTCATTTGTTTCTTTTTTTTATTAGAAATGTACGAGCGTGTTTAACGAAGTTGATAATGACGGTGGAGAGCGGTTTTTCTCCGAGCGAGTAACACGCTCGACGCATAAGAGTCATAAGGGGAGATTACACAAGGCAAGAGGAAAAAATAATGATGAAAAAATCGCAAGGTGCGATTCACCGATCTCACGATTTTTTTTTCAAATTTTACTCTGTAATTTTTTTTTTCACTCTTTTGGCTCACGAGATCGATTTTTTCTCGAGCTACGTTTTTGGACGGAGGAAAGGAATAATTTAAATAACGCGCCGATGCAACCGCGACACGAGATTGCTCAATTATATTTATAATTCGCGTGCATTTTGTTGCACCGCCGATCGCGTGCACTCCCCCGCACTTCCGGGAATTCCCACGATATTGCGGTTGCCGAGGGAGAAAAAAATATCAGAGATGAAAATCGAAGGGGATTCCTGCTTGGAAGGAGAGAGAAAAAATGTTGAGAAGGTCGTCTGGCGAAACTCACGAGCAAAACACGCGGTTCGTTATTTTACTTCGAACTCGAATCACTCGAAGAAAAAATCAATTTTTCAGTTCGTTCGAAACAAATGTTCGAAATCTCAGTGTCACTTGAATTCCACTCACTTTGCAAATTCGAAATCGAAACGATTTGTCTCTCTTGTCGATCGCGATGAACGTTCGCTCGTCACATTTTTGAATTTTAGAAATGAAAATCGTGTCCGAAAAATTGTAAAAAATGGAGGAAATGAAGAAAAAAATGAGGATCGTGTTGTGATCGGTATTTGAAATCTGTTCGCGGTTGAAAAGTCTACTCGAGCAACGAGAATCGTCGCGCACGGTTGCCGGGACGGCAATGGCCCCGTGCGATGCTCGCTTTAGCGCCCCAACGACGGTAACCCATCTCGACTGCCCCCTCCAATCGCTCCAGCGATACCGCACAGTGACTGCCACCACCGCTCGGCGCGCGACGTCGACCGACCGCCAGCCCCACCATTCAAATTTTCTATCTCACGCGTATCTAAACACGCTCCAGCGTCTATTTCCTTTCAATTTTTATTCTTATATTCCCTTTTTCATTTCGTTTCATTCACTTCGCTATCATTTTTTTCGAACTTCCGAGAAAACGAGTTGCGAACGTTTTGAAATTTGTACTCTCGCTTTCGCGCGTATCCTTTCGATATTTTGATATTTATATCTTATCGGTTTTCTTATTTCTGCTTTTAATATATTTTTTAGACTTCACAAAAATATGTGAGTCTAGCAAGCCCTTACGAAATTTATTTTTTTATAATTCCCTGAAATTTTTACTATAGATTGTTATTACATTATTTAAATTTTTACTTTGTTAATTGCATATCAATTGACAGGTTGTGGATATGCAAATTTTATGCGATTTGCAGGATCTTGCGAAGACGATTAAAAATAATAAATAAAAAACCAAATATTGAACTGTTTCACGAAAAAATGTAAACTTTGTATCATCTCATAATTAAAACATTTTGTTCGAAACTTTGATATATAAAGTCTGTGCAGATAATTTAAGCACTGCATGCACTATAAAGTTTTCCCGAAATAATTGAATTTAAACATCAGCACATCTGTCCGTCCCTGAATAATGGTCCTATCGGTTCGTCAGCTGGAAACGCGGGGGTCAAACCCCAAAGAGCAATTCATGGCTGCACATTTTATATGTATTCGTCGATTGTTGTCGCATGATACAGTTGAAATTGACTATTCTCACTTCAAAGCGTTTCTGAAATCGACTTTGGATTTTTTCTATTTTTATTTGACATTTAATAGAAAGTTGAGTTCACGAATCATCTAAATTGTGTAATACATACCAAATTTTGAAAATGAATAATCGTAGAATGACAGAAACATTTGTTCTTTTTTTATTAATATTTCGTCTTTGAGTTTGAACATTTAATGATCATTTTTGCGAGTTTCATTCAATCTGCAAAATTTTCTTCGAAACTTTACGAACTTTTTTTTTTCAAGCGTATTTTTTGTGAATCTGCTCGAAGGCTAAGGCGTGGATCTCTGCGGATGAATATATGATCCCTATATTATTTCCTTTGCAACACGAGGCCGCTCGGGGGCAAAAATCTCAGTCCCTTCTCAGTTTCGCTGTTTACGTTTTTTTCTCTCGGAATTTTTGCTCAGGGGGGTTCGAAACTCTCGACACAGAAGTACAAAAATTTGTTACCCGCGAGGTTGGCTCTCGCTTCTGTTGTATCTTGAGGAATCTTCGGCCCGCGTCTCACGGATGAAAACGATTATGAAACCGCAAGTAATATCGAGAAGTCGTATACCGTCTCTTTTTATTCTCGTTCAAGTTACACTCCGGAGAATCGAGAGGACGATTCAGCACTCTCACTCTCGAATAAATTTCACTCTTTGATACCGTTCAATCTGAGAGACACGCGAAAATCATGCCAGTCTGGAGCACGAGCAGGAGAAAAAAAATCTTTAATAAAAGAGATTTAAAAAGCAAATATTTATTTTTTATGTAACGTTAACTCAAGGTAAACAAATATTTTAAGTATATATTTTTTGGTTGAAATGGAACAAACAGGGGATTTAACGAAAAGGAATAAATATAAATGTATGAGTGTAAAATCGGATAAGCGTGTACAAAGACCGACGACGACGTCGACGACAGGGACAACGACGAAGACGGTGAAGAGTGCAAAGTTGAAATTCTCGGTGCTAGGCACCGTGCCTCGCCTGACCCCACGAAAAGGGCGAAATAACACATCGGGAAACGAGAGAGAAGGCGAAAGACTTGCCAGAAGCGTCGAGCCAGCACGAACATCGAAAAATTATGGTAAACATCGTGGAAAAATTGAGACAACGAAAAACAGGGCCGACATTGTGTTCTGACAAAAAAAGAAACGTTTTGATCGATTTTTAAAGAAATCGAGAGCGAATTAAGGTCGTCACGATAAAAACGTAAATAATTTTTTCATCCAAATTCACTCCAAAATTATTTTTGGAAAGTAATTTTTCTCCAGAATGGAGTTTAGAAAATTTCATATTTTTAACAAATTCCAAAATATGGAATCTTTTTTTATTTTTGTGCTCATCCAGATCCCACAATTTCGTCCTCGAACTTTTTCCTTCACAATAAATATTCAAAAAATGAAAACTTCCATGTAGCAAACGTAATACATACACACTGTTACAGCATGAACAATCCACGATCATGAAAGGTTTTTCTCCCAACCAGAAAAACTTTGCGAATCAATTTGTTTTTTTTTCGTTTCCAGTGTTGAACGGAGATCGCCGACGGGTGCGAAAACTTTGAGCGTTTTTACAATAGTAGGAAGAGACTTATTCCGAGCCGAGGTTTGCGAGGAACGAGCGAGAAAGAGAAAGCTGAGAGAAGTGTACTTTTAATTGCCCGAGTGATTTAGAGATTGGAAGAGGCCGAATCAAAGTGCAGAGTGAAAAAAACGGGGGTTGGGGGAGGATAAGAGAGAGAGAGAGAGAGAGAGAAGAGAGAGGGCAGTGCACGTGGAATCTCGAGATAAGAGGTTTCCGGAAATCGTGTCTGCAGCTATGAAAGGGCCTCTTTCTCTCCTTTTTTATCCTCTTCCTTCAACTTGCCGGTACAACGCGTGAATAAAAAGAAACGGAGGGAGGAAAAAGAGAGGAAACAAAAAAAAAAGCGAGGAGAAAGATTCGAAGCGTCGAGGTGTATATATTTTAGTCTCGTTCTCGGTGTGTAGAATGATTAAGGGCTCACACGATATGCAAGCGGTGAACTCACGCTGCGCTCTCCACGCTCGTAGGGATTTCCCGAGACGAGAGCCGCGCCTTGTGGACTTTTTATCGCCACTTCTACCCTCGGAGAAACTCTAAAGTATGATATCCGTTGAAAAAAAAAACTGCTACGATTCTCGTTCATGTGCATGTGTGTGTGTATAAAAAATGGAGTTCCGTAGTAGAAAAAGCAAAGTATAAAAAACGCTATTAAAGACGCGCATACCTGGTACCTTCGTTTAAAAAAGATAAAGCGAACAAAAAAGTTGAACTTGCGATTGGGAAATGCTGTAGTAAATATAAAAAAGGGAAAACCGAGTTCGGCAGGATCCACGCCTACATTAATTATTAATAGGCGCGCACACCCCGCGGCCAACGAGAGCGAGGTCGAAAGGATAATAATGGGCGATCACTGCTAGAGAATCGATAGCGATCTCTCTATGGATTCGCAATATATCGGGAGCGCGTCCTCGACGTTTCTCGATTCAGTTTCCGGTGCGTGAAATAACGAAAAAAAAAACAATCTGGATATTTTAGTCCGAATGAGAGACAATTATTGGTTATTATGCTTTAAAAAAATTTAATGCGTTGAAGTTTGATTTATTGGTTGTTTTTGATTTGATATTTTAGATGGCTAGACAAAAAGTTTATTTCACTTCGGGATGTCGCGTCGCGATTTACTTGCGCGTACATTATTGTACGGCGACCGGAAGTCGATGGACGCTTGGACGAGCGCGCTGGGGACTCGATGACCCCGACCTGACTTGGTCAAGCGCAAAACCTCCAATCCGCGAACGATCGCACAAAAATTTTAGATTTGAGATAATTAAGGTAGTTCGAGCTTGAGGCGACTTCAAATTGTACGTAACGCTCGAAACTTTTATTTTATGCACTCGAATACTTTACTAAACTATTTGTAAAATTATATTAAGATTTTTTTCGCATAAAAAAACTTTCAAAATTGAATATTTTTGGGCTGTAATATTTTGGAGTCCAACTATCATACAATAAATCCACCAAGTCACTTTAGTTTTTGTATACAATTTAGATATAAAATAAATAATATATTTCATATCACGTAAAGTGATAAACTGAAATATCATACGAGATGTATAATCCTAAAATTATTTTTATGTAATGTAACGAGTCCTCGTAAGGACTACCAAAAATTGCCGTTGCCGATGATTTTTCACATCGTCATGGCGGGGTATTGGTAAAAGTTTTCAACTAGCAATAATCGCACCTCGGTAGAACCTCATTGGTTACGATATCGCCACTGCGCAAAGCTAATAATTACATGTTCCGCCGTTCGTTATATAAAGTCTCTGACAACGAAATATTGATGCGAGAAAATCGACCAGCCGCGCCATCTGTCAGGAAAAAGTGAACTCACGCCGGTGCGAATATTAAACAGCCAATTTTCGCAATTTCGCAGCCTCAAGCAGTTTTTCAAATTGCCAACGATCGAATATGGGACTCGTGGGCTTTTTTTCGTTTATGATTTTTTAATCGCTGTTAATGGTCCAAGGAATATTTCTACATCGAATCTGCAAGTTAGTTAACGACTTAATTTATGTTACGATCGTAAAGCGGCTTCTGTGTCGTAACTTGGTATGACGATACAATTATCGAGTCTCTCGCGACTTTTTGAAGAAAAACCCGTTACAAAACTTGCGTGCGCGTGTGTGTATGTGTCAAGTATGAAAAAAAGGAAGGAATTAGCGAGACGCAAGAAAAGTTGGAGACCGCGGGATCGAAGGAGGAAGAATCTTTCCGCGAATGAGCAAGATCTCGGGAAGATGTTTGCGTTGAATCGTGGAATTCTTAAATATACGCAGGCGATATCCTTTGAAGAATATTGCACGACGAGTCTCCGCGAGAACTCCGAAGAAGATACAGACGTCGAGAAAGTTTTTCAAAAGTTAGATAAAGCGAAATAAGAAAAGGGGGGGACGAAGAAATAAAAAGATGATGAGACAAAAATGTGAATACCTTGAAGGAATTTTAGATAGGACTGTGATAGCCAGCGAGAAATCTTGATGAAAGAACTCGCATAGCTTTCCTCAATGCGAAAATCCTTCTGCATATTTATTTATTTATTTATACGCGCGGCTCGCGGTATCTCCGCATTGAGCGAAGGTATACAGAAAATGTAATATGTCCGCCCTCGCTTTTGCCGAGTACAAACATCTGATCGCAGTTTCAAACATTGTAAACTGGTTTTCCGCACACAAAGTTTCATCGTCCGTTATACGACGGAGCTAATATTGCTGTCCCGTGTACACAATTCTTTCTCCATTTTTTTTATGATTTTTTTTTCACTAGTTATCTCGCGAAGTTATTTTTTCCTCCGCTCTCTCTCTCTCGCTCTTTTTCTTTTCACCTCTTTTCGCATTTGATAGCGCTCTCACGTTTCCCCCCGATCAGCCGACGGGGAATCATTGTTTCACGAAGGCGTTTGACAAATCACGATAAAAATACGCTCCGTATACTTCGCGACATAAAATAAACGCTTTCGCAAGGATAAAATTGTTTTCCATTTCTTTTTCCTTTCTCAAGATCTTGTTTCTCTTATTCGCGGGATTTTTTTTCACGTCCGAAGGCGTTGATATACAGAGGAATGCAAAAGGAGGTTCAATCACGATTTCGAGAGATGAATCGTATAATTATCAGTCAGAACTTGATTACATATAAATCAGTTGGGAGGATAAGGCAGTCGTAAAAAGAACAGAATTTGACCAATGGAATGGTTCATCGCGGGACACGGAGTCCCGAATATTCGCCGGAAGGAATGACTGGAGCGAAAGATACGAGTCGGTTTTTAAAATCTATCGTTAAAAATGGCGGAGTAGCCAGGAGGCCTTGACTTTTCTATTCTTAATACAGACGGCAGAATTTTTTTCGATTGTTCATTCAGTTTTTGCTCCCTGGTAAGCTCGTAGACAGACCGATAATCTACTAATAATTAGCCAGAATTTTAAAAATTCAAAAAAATGTGTAAATTTCGGTTCGAACGTTTTTTTCATATTTTTTAATCTTTTCGTGTAACTCTGTCTGGTCGTGAGAAAAATATTTTCGTACTCATTAATCGTCGGAGAATTGTCTTGTGTTCGAGGTAATAAAATCTCATCCTGGACGAAGAAGAGTCTCGAACGAGGGAAGATTGAGCGGATATGCGGGCTCATCCGGTCACGTTATTTTTTTCGTCGACATTGTCACTCGAATCCGAAAAATCTTGAACCATTGGAAAGTACGTAATATATTTTATTCCAAGGAACTTTCCAACGTTTTTTTAAATTTATGACGAACGGGCTGTATTTTTTGCCATAAATTTTAAACTTTTGAAAGAAAACAACAATTTCGAGTAAAGATAGCAAAATACGCTTTACAATTTTTGAAAATTTAAACAATATTTAATTTAAACACTAAAATAAAAACAATTTTATTTTTATTTTATTATTTTTGAAAACAAAAATAATTTCCTCTTAGCTCCCAATGTGGACAAATATTTTTAACCAATAATTTCAAGTGAAGAGGGTGGAAAATGTCTTTTTTGTATAAATAATCTTTTATCCCAAATCGAGTAGAAATAACATTTCTATTTGATCTGACGAACTCGCGATCTAGAAATAAATAGTTTTTCCCTTTGTCTGCAAGTTTCTTTTCTGCACTCTCTCTCCTGTGTTTACTTTTCTATTCTGGTTGCTCGTCGTACAGTCTGTTGGGTCGTGTGTCACGAGGTCTGCCCGTTGTTTCCACAACACTTCGCCTTTGTACCGCAAACCTTACCATCTTGGAGAACGTATTTGTAAACAGACGCATGCTCATAATATGGGTAACAGTAGATACGAGCCTGTTATTTCTTCAAGATCGCAAGGCCTCTTCCCTTTTCACTTCCCTTATTCCGACTCGATCTTTTTCCAATCGAAAACTACAGGACATTCTGTTTCCGAGCTCGGAAATACATTTAATCGTCCATCTGCCAGATTCGAGCTATCATTCAACCGTTATAACAGAAATGATCACTCATCACTTGAATGTCATTCGAGAGTGAACATAACGAGAAATTCGACGATTAAAATTTACAAAAATCAATCTATGTATAGACACTGCCCACGAAATTTGTCAACATTTTTTTCAATAATTTCGTTATCCCATTTCTATTGCAAAAATTCAATCTCTGTAATAGAAATTAGAGGGCAATCTGATTTTGAGCTCGGAAATAATTCTCATTTGAAGATCTAGAAAATGTCCATCTGTCAGTTTCGAGCTATTATCTGACCGTTATGAAAAAAAATGAGCACATGCACTCAGCACTTTTATCGTTCAAATTTGACGTTTCAATGAGTTTCGTGAGTCAACGTAGCGTAAAAACGATCAAAATATAGATATTGTTTCTGATTAAATTTAAAAAAATATAGTTTAGTTTCGTTTGTTACCTACGTTTTTTTTGCAAAAAATTAAAAAAATTCTTTTTGCTAAAAGATGATTGGAAAATAAAAATTTCAGGATCGTTTAAGTGCTATAAAAATTTCGTACAAAACGTCCCATAGAGTTTACGGGCATTGTTCCCTCTCGCGTTCTTCCTCTCTCGCGTGAATCTTTCTCACTCGCAGGATTCCACGATATACTCGCGCGTGTCTCCCAAGATACCGTTTTTCCCACTTTATATACACATTTGTGTGCATGTACACGCAAATGCATACACGTATATAAAGAACGGTACACCCACGAGGCTGGCTAAGATTTTGTACATTTCGCCGCGTATATTTGCTCTTTCGACGTTTATTCGTCCCGTTCACATTTTCTTCGGCTTTCTTCCTATTTCCCTTCCGATATCACGAAATTTACGAATTTATTAACATATTATTTTGCCATTTTATCGATTCATCCCTCAAATTTTTCCTACCAAATTACTTTTGTAAAAATCGTCCTTTTTTTAATATTTGTTCGAAAACAAAATGAAATCACTGAGTTAGATTTGCATAGTCTTATGCAAGTATCTCAGTTTCGCAAACAAAAATTATAAAAAAATTGACAAATCTATCAATTATAATTTTATTTTTAATATTAATATTTTTTTCCCAATACTATTCCCATGTTCGTTTATTTAGAAACAAAATTGGAGTGCACCAAGTCCCATTTGCTTAGACTCCGTATTAGGAGCCCTGAAAGTATCTCAGCTTCACACAAAAAAAAATTGTAAAAAACTAAAAGACGAATAAAAGGAAAAGGATGGAGAAACGTATTCACTGCTAACAAGCTACGAGTTCGCTCTCTACTGAGAAACGACTTGAGGAAATGTCAGGCGGACCTTCTCAATTTATATGCGCGTATACGCACGTAAAAAGTGAACACGTACAAAGATTTTCCGGTGTATTCGTTTTGACTTTGGGTATGCGCGTATTAATCCGCGAGGAAGCGATAAATTTTACTTTCCGAAGAAAACGAAATTTGCGTCTAAAATTATTA
This sequence comes from Cremastinae sp. B BG-2022a, assembly GCA_030522605.1. NCBI lineage: Eukaryota > Metazoa > Arthropoda > Insecta > Hymenoptera > Ichneumonidae > Cremastinae sp. B BG-2022a. The sequence goes on along the minus strand of JAPYYX010000329.1, from coordinate 5,293 downwards.
TTTTTTTCAGACTGGTCTATCGCGCACGGAGAAAGACCTCGTAGGACTAATTTTCATCGTTAGACATCGCCCGTAGAGGAGAAAAAGGCGATTTTTTTCACGTGGGAGCTTCGCTGGAGAAATTGAAGTCGAGAGATAGACGATGATTCAATTCTCTCCAATTGAACGTTCGAGACAGCTCAACTCGTCCTTAGGTACATAAATATTTATGTATATACACATATTCGATATTGTACGCATGTCGGGGGCTCCCGTTGATTAATTAATTAAAGCGCGATGCGGGAGTAAAACGTCTATAGGAGCGCGGGGGCGAACGATTGTCCGGAGAAAGACGATAAGTGCGTTTTATTGTCGGGAAGATTAACAGTTGATCTACAGGTTTTTTCATTCAAAATTATATAGAAAAAGAAAAAAAAATTTGAAATTTTTTCTTCACTTTTTTAAAAACGAAAAGAGCATTTTAATAACTTTATTGAATATCAAAGAATTAAGAATTAGAGAGCGGAGTCAATGTCTCTATTAGTTCAAAGATATATGCTAAAACATTATTAAAATTGACGAAAAAAAGAAAATTCTTGATCATTTTTTTAAATTGAAAGATGTTGAAAAAAACTCAAAGGCTTGATTCATGGATGTATAATTTACTTTGACAATTCTTTAATCCAATTTTTTAAAGTAAAAAGGCTTAAAATCCTGACGCGCCGTGTCCTATACGAATTTGGAAGCTGTCCTCGAAATCGTCGAGAGAGCGAAGAATAATGGACTTTCGAGCCATCAGAGCTCCATTATTTCTCTCTTCTCTATCTATCATATTTCTCCCCTTTCACTCATCTCTCTTTCTTTCTCCGTCTCTCTCGACTCGCGTATATTAATATAATCCGATTCGAAACGGTTAACCACAGAAGAATTCACTCATTGAGGCTTCCCCTCGGTATTCCTCGTTGGATTTTGCGTACACAAGTTTCCACGACCCTCGAGAGGGTTGGAAAAGGAGAAAGGCGCGCAAAAGGCTCGAGAATTCAAGAGATAGAAAGCGAGAGTGATGAGCCCGCAAGGGCTGGAGGGAGATTTCTGCCCGGGAAGGGGTAAAAAGAAGCCAGGAAAAGAGAGATGGAAAACTCGTTTGTGGAAAAATGGCCAGGGGTCGTTATGTACTCATTCTCGAGTGTTAATCCATTTACTCTCTTTATCTCACTGGCCTTTTAAAAAGGCTTTATTCCAGTCTTAACATACATTGAATTTATCCGATTACGCACTACGGATTATATAACGCGATATAATACGTGACAAAGACTTTACTGAACAAGAAATTTCTATATTCAAACGTTTTAAATGAAAGATTCGTGATGTATTTTAAAATTTTTATATATGTATATGGATGGACGTTATATGTTTAAAACGTCATATTATCGATTTATTTTTTTTATTGCAAGAAAGATGATTTATTATTTCTAATTATTATAAATAGATATTTTGAATAATTTTTCCAACTCACCGTTTGCGACGAACTGGCTTTGACGCTCGCCAATAGTTCCGCAGCGGGTGAGAGATAGGACTTGACGAAATTCTCAAGATTACCGTGGTAAGCGCACACGAGGATGTCTCGCGCCTGCCTCGTGAGAACGTCCAGTACTCCGTCCCCGTAAATCGGTCCCAGAAGACTTCGCACGAGAGACGCGACGTCTCCCCGACCCTGATTAACAAATCATTCGATGTAATACATTTGTTATTTTTATGATATACAAAAAAATGCTGTAAGAAAAAATATATTTTGAGGATAAATAAAAAATTACTTTCATTATACATTTCTGTAGATTAAAAAATATTAAGATTGATTGACCACTTAAGTTTCTTGAAATATAATCAGATAAGCATTTTGATATCAATCAATAAAATAGCGACTGAAGGACGAAACCCGCATGCGATCTTATTTGGGTCGAACAGTAATCGAAAAAAATTTAGAACGAAATTGATTGGTTCAATTATCGTCTCGTATTTATTAAATTTACTCGAAATAAATGTTCATAAAAATACTAAACATCGAACGCGTTCACGAGCACATGCACAATCTATCAACGAAAAAAGTATGAAAACGCGAGCATTTGTATCGGAAGTGTAAAGAGACGGAATTCGCGTCGTCAACATTGCGGTTTAGTGCAGCTGTGCATGAGTCTCGGGAGAGGCTTCGTGGCGATTTAACACGATGTGAAATCTCGGTGTACCTTACGGTACCACCTTGAGCGTTCGCGATATAAGTATACACGTTATTCAAATACACACTTTTGTTACTAAAGTATAAGAGTCCGGGCGAAAATATAACGCGACATGGAAAAAAATAGAGGCGAAAAAATGGCTCGGGGACCGCCCACGTTCGCGTTTCCGCCCTCATCGGAAAGCAACCCCGATCGTGACATCCTTCGACAGTCTCAGTTACAAAATGTACAAGTAATTGTAACGCTCTACCCTTTCAATTTCCAACAAAAAGCCGTATCTTCGACGGTTCTCCTCTTTCCTCTCCCCCGCCGATGTCTATGCCCTCCTCTCTCTGCATTTTTTTCTCCTCTTCCGTTTCGACGAGAAGAGAAACAAGTACCGTTCCTCGCCATCTTTCCACATGTTTTTCCATACATATAAAGTTTCAATTGTGCTCGAGGCTTGGTGAAAAATTTTTAGCTACACGCGGCACGTACCAGAATCAGGAAGAGGCGAGAAAGATAAAATAATCGCGATATCGTGGGAAGCGCTGTTTCCCTCCTATCTTCCTCTCCTTATTTTTTCTCTTCATTTTTTTTTCTTATGATAAAATGTACACACGCGGACATTTTTTCGTCAATAAATCCTAAGCAAAAATGGCCGTCATTGCGCTTTTCTGTATGGTTTTTTTCCTCTGTTTGCCAATAGCAAACAGTGCTCAATTTAACGAGAGATAATTTATCGCTCGGGCACAACAATGCGAGCCTTTATTCCTCGCTGGAGCTTTTTCGGACACGCGTCCAATGAGTGTAAATATTTTATCGTGGATAATTTACGTACGGAGGGGAAAAAAGAACCGAGTCGTTACGACGAGTGAAAAAAAATACGGGGGGCTTTTTCTATGCCATGCACGAGCCTCTGGGGACCGCCGGTGTAAATAATCTCCAATTTTAAGAAAATACTTTTTTTATTTTAAATGCACCATTGGAGAAACTTTTTTTACTTTCAAATTTTTTTATGGTAGAAAAAAGATAATATAAAAAAAATATTCCTTGCATCTTTATCTGTATTCTGCACATATCTTTTGGGTGCTTTTTTACCATGTTCGAATTTTCAACTATAAAGACAATTTTTTCATGATTTTTACGTTTAGATACATGTAATTATTTTCCAAATTTGTATCGCATTCATATTTCATCAGGTTTCTACATTGGATTTCTTATCATGACCCGATGAAAATGAGATTTATCTTGTCACGACCTCATCAGAGTCTGACGTAAACTACCGGTCGAGGGATTTTAGAGCCTGGCTCGACAAAGCAAGATGAAATATTGTTCAGTCCGCACATTAGCTAAACCATGCGGTCACCCATCACTGTACCGGGCGCACCCAAACCACCGGAACCACGCACCGATTATACGTCCACCGCTTTATGTAATTTTTCATTTATTATGTAGTTTTATTGGATTTCATGAAACAGAGGAAAATTTATTTTCGTGCGTTCAAAACGAGTAAAAAGATTTGAGACACGTAAGGAAAAAAAAAGAAATATGCTGGAGAATGCATGAATGTAGCTTGTTGATGTTTAGTATGCGGTGCACGAGTTCCGGTCCTTCCTCCAAAGCTCCCGCGAGAACAAAACTGACGTCAGGAGGACCGCGCGCAGGTGCGCGACGCGAGAGACATTACAACGCGACTTTCATTGCGCTCAGTGCTCGGCTGAACGCCGCGTCGCACGCATCGATAATCCGTAAGCCGGCACATCCTCGATTCTCACACTGCTTTTCCTTCATTCTCTTTTTTTTTTCAATTCCTCAACGTATCGAAGATGGAATAAAAAAAAGAAATTAGTGACAGGTCATATATTCATTCTTCGAGCGATAATTTTATCCTTGACAAAAGAAATTCCTCTCCAATTTTTTTATGTTTTTGTTATCTAATTCTGAAAATAAATACAGAAATTTTCAGTTTTGAGAATAATACGAGTCTTTTGGTAGAAAATAAATATTATATATAAATTTATAAATTTTTAAAACGAAATATGCAAGTGCCATATAAATACTACAATGTATTAATATTGTTTCATTTTTACATACATAATTTGGTTAAAATTTTTCGAAAATATAGTTTAGCAGAAATTTTAATAATAATATGTAATGAATGTTCAAACAATTGATTGGTCGAGTTTCGTCCGAAATGAAATTGATGTTTTGTTTTTTTTTATCGAGAAATTTCGTAGCTATGATTTCGCGCTGACAGACTGACGTTTCGGTCTGCAAATTGAAATCGAGATCGCGCAGTGTTGCGCGAAGAAAATGAATCGCATAAGTGTGAGAAAGAGAAAAAGAGAGAAAGAGAGAAAGGGTCGCTCCGAGTCTCGATTATCCTCTCTCGATCTCTCTTCCCCCGACTTTCCACTCTCTTTATCGCGTTCCTTCTGATTGTAGTCGACAAGTCGGCGCGCGGAGAGAAAGGGAGTGCACCGCCCAGGGTGCCAATTTGCATTTTCGGCGAGGCGCAAAAATTGCATCAGCAGAGACCCCGTTCATCCGGGACAAGCGATATATACTCTCAGCGCGAGAACATGCGTTTCGAGCCTCAAAGATCAAACGACCGAGATCATGCTCCGAAATTTTGTGATTAATTGCTTCTGGAAATTTTTTCATCGCCAAGTGCGTACATTATATTGTTCGTGCACTTCCAATTCTTTTTTTTTCGTACTTCCATTCTTCCAAGGTGAACGATCGATTTGTCATTTCATTCAAATTTATGTACGCATTGAATGCAAAATTTGCTCTATTAAAAATAGACAGAAAAAAATTTAATGAAAATATAATATTTTCATATCGGAGTGTGAGATCAATATCAATATTGTATACACTTTTCAATCTTTTTTTTCGTACGTTAAATTTTTTTAACCTGAAAAATCATATCGTCCACAAATTAAAAAAAAAACACAAATTATAAACTTTACATCAGTTGGGGTGACGAAAAATATAATCTATAGGGGAGACCGGGGCAAGACGGCCCACTTAAGACTTATTATTATTCTTGGTGGCTTTTAACCATCAAATTCATTTACTCTCATCCAATTTTGATA